>JAOXNG010000042.1:35964804-35982600 GCA_028566535.1 Scolopax minor | reverse complement strand
GGAGAAATACCAGGGTGTGCACAGTGCCACACGTTTTTGGAAGGGGAAGGGTTAGGACACTGTCCGTTTCACACATGAAGTGGTGAATATAATTTAGATTTGGTAGTGGTTATAGAAGAAAGCTTGGTGGTCTTTCTTTTGACCCTGCACAGCATTTTCTGCAGTCTTTGTTGAAATGAAATTTCTTTCCCTTGTGTACTTCTCTAAATGTGAAAACACCAAGAGAGTTCAAGTGATTTACTAAACAAGTTCAGGCTGAAATACGGAGCTTACTTTGGCCAGACAGGAACATCTTATAACCCTGAGGACGTGGTTTCACCAAAGGTCAAAAATGATAATGAACTTTTTCTCCCACCGTCTCTGGAAACCTTGTGACTTAACAGAGATGCAGTGCCTGGACATTTTCCCAGAAAGGCTCAAGTAAAATTATTTATTGCAAATAAAAAGAAGAAAGGGTTATCTACCTCCTGCAGATAAATTTAGGATTAATGGGATGAATTAACTTAGAGTAATAGAAACTTCCTATGCCAAGATGCAAACTGAAGGAACATTCAAAACCAGACTGAAGATTTAATGAGGTAAGAAAGTAATCTAAGTATTATTATCTTCTGTAATTTTTTTATTTTTTTTTTAACACAAGCTTTGGGATAATATACAATGAGCTGAAGCAGGGTGACTTACATGTTTTCATTCAGGAGACTCTTTTGGAAGGGAGATTCTTACTACCTACAAATGTAGGGTAAATCCATTAAAGGATTTTCACACAATAGAATAGAATGGACCTTAAAAAGAGAACTGATTGTTCGCTGGACTCAATTCTCAGAGCTCAATATATGGCAATAGTAATAAAAACCCAAGAGGTTGGAATCATCAAAAAAATACTGGTTTATTCAGTCTGTATCATTGTGTTGAGGATCATTCTTTGCTTTTCTTAGGCTTTTGCCTGTTTCTTGATGTACTACTTCTAGCCAATTTTCTTTCCACCTTTTACCTAAAAGCATCATTTTTATTGTCAAAAGGATTTCCCCTGATAGTAGGAAACTTCTACAATAGTTACACTGGAATGCATGATGGTTTGTTCAGCTTCGTAGGTTTGAGCAAAAAGGTAGACATATACTGTAATTTTATCTTACTGTGGTAATAGGTTGAATAATATAAAAAAATCTATATATATTCTGAGTGGTTCTTCAGTTTATGCTCATTATTTAATTTGGTTTTCAAATGCCTACAAAAGTCTGGAAATTGGTATTCGTTTCTGCATTGACATATTATAATTTCCTAAGTCAGAACTTCCTTCTAAGGAAATAAGCACTTCTTAATATCACCTTTTGTGAGGTACACACAAATATATGTTTATCTACTGTGAAGTTTATTCTGAAACTAGTGGATGAACACTTGGAATTTTCTGTAAACATTTTTGGAAAACAAACAGTTTCAAGGAATTTCAAGGAATAATATTTTCAGGTCAGAAAGTCACATCCAAATTGATGGACTATATTCCTCTACGGATGCCCATTTCTTTTCTTTTTTCTTAGACGGCCTTATGATGTGGGTGCGTGCCAGAATGGAACATTTTTCAAGATCATATGTAAAAGATTTGCAAGGCAGGGCAGAAAAACTTAATAATATGTGAACTGGGAAAATGCTGTGCACATAGACATGTTTTTATGCACAAACTGAAGTCTCCACTCTTTGTGGTGAAATCTTATTGTGCACCAAAAGTGCATGTGCTTTTAAAGACTTTTGCCTTTTGAAAACACAGATGGTTGCCACATATGCTAATCTTCCATTTCTGAGAACAGGTATTGTGTTTAGTTCTTCCAATCTCAGATTTTCACCCTAGTTATTGCTGTAAGACCTCTTGGTACCTGCAATTTCACTGTAATACAATGTCTACATGTTTTGTTACGAATTTCTATCAGGTAGACTTCTCTTAATCTCTTTTCCACACTACTTTAATGAGATCCTAGCCTGAACTTTTAAAGCTTCTCACATTGATATGATTGTATTTTCCTTTTTTATTTGTAGTTGGAATCTTCTTCTGCAAATATTATGTACTGATTTTCTCTACTTTCCTTCCCTGCAATATGAAATCTGCAATTAAATGTATTGAGAAAAATTAAATGACCAGATAACCAGCTATATGAAAATTTAGCAGAAAAAAAATTCTTACAGAATTATTTAAATTTTAGAATTGCTGGCATTTAACAGTAGTTTCAAATAGACATTATATGTTAGTGCAAACATCACATTCTGCTCATAGTGAAAGAAACAATAAATCTTGCAGATGAACTCATTCTAATTCTGCCTTGCTGGGTTTTCCTTCCACAATGACTCAACAGAGAAGCAGCGCTGTGCCTGCATTTTATAGAACTTTTTCTGCACAATGGGAAGTCTAAAACTGACTTCTGAGGAAAACACAGATCCACTCAAGCTCAAGTCTGTTCTTTAAAAAAAGCTGAAAGAGTCCAATCTGGAGTTTTTGTTTCACTCACTCATGAGCTCTGCTGCTTTCAGTTAAGCCCTTTCTCAAATCCAGATTCACTCTTATTCATCCCCCTTGTCCCCTGCCTTGTTTTCAAAAATCATACGGGAAGTTTCTGATTCCTCCTTTAACTTAAAGTTCCATTGTAGCAACACCTGCAATGAACTGAGGAAGCACATTCCTACCTGTTACACTGGTTCAACAGCTTTTCTTGGCTGAATTGACATTGATTTTAAAGCGGGATATGGGTTGCTATAGCAATCCTATTCTTGCAACATTTGAAGGAGAATACTGCTAAACCTATTGCTTTATAAATCCTAGAAACTCAAGCTGTTAGGCTGAAAGTTTGTAATGTCTCATGTTTTATATTGTATTTTCAGTGATGCTTCATTGCAGTTTTTGATAAGTTGTATGACAAATTTGTAAAATTAGCTTTTTGTGCTCGCTTCATCCATGACTGAATGGCTCATAACAAAGGGAAAAAGGATCAATTTCATGTATGTAGTCTCAGGGCAAACTTGTCACTTGTGGAATAACAATCTGAAATGGGTGACAGTGCTCACACTAGCTGCTTGACATCCAGGCAGGTGCAGGAGCCCGAGGAAATGTCACACCGTCAGATGCAGCTTCAGAGTGTGCAACTGGCAAAAAAGCTTCTGGCCGCAGTTATCACCCCAGGCCATAGCTAACACCCCAGGCCACGTCATCCCTTAGCTTGAAACCATTGCTGAGCTGTCGCTTTAATAAATGAGTAGCCACTTTGTTTTGATCAGCATTGTCAGGACTTATTTCAAAAGTGATTCTGATTCCATCGCGCAGCCTAACCCAGCCAAAGTCAATTGGTACAATTTCAAGGTGAATTTATTCATTCTTTATAGAAGTTCTATGCATGAGTATATCAAGACAGTTGAATAAATTGAAATAAATAGACTCGGAGTTGCATAGTCTCCTAGTAATTGAAATAGTTTCCCCCCAGTATATTTGTAGTAATAATGCTACCTTTATGAAGACTGGACTGTCTGCAGATGGGAAAGTGTGGAATTAGCATATTGATAACATATTTGGAAAATGGAATTGGGGTTAATATGTTGAAAAGGGCAGCTGAAAGTTGTCTTTGCCTTCAGTTTAGCATGGAAGAAAAAGTTAGAAGAAACACTACTGCCAAATAATGATACATAATTAATTTCTTCTTCTAGTGAGAATTGTTTTAAGCTAGCTTTCCCTCTGTTTTTAATGCAGGTGTTAATTTTTAGAACAGAGAATCTGTAGGTAATATATGAAGAGTATATTCTGCACAGTGCACTGTATGAACAGCCTGTTTTCCACAGTTTTAGGATGGGAAAACAAGTAGAAGATGTCAAACCTGTACTGTTTGGGGATTTTTTTCTTTTATTCATAATATCAGAAAAAATATTTTTGTTTACACGTAGCAGTATCAAATGTCTACAAGCTCTGGTCTTCCTCATTTCAGTTAAAAAATCATTCAAAGTTGAAAATGTTTTCTATTACTCAGAAAATAATTTAAGATTTAAAAAAGGCATAAAAGTGTTCTTGCTTTTCTAGAGAGAGGAGAATGAAGAGAGGTGAGGGAAACAGAAGGCATCAATTAGAAAGGAACAGTTCATTACTCAGGTGGATTTTCAAAGCTGGCAAGTACATTAGCTATCAGAAGTGCAATTCTGATTTCAGTCTGTCTTTCAAGTGCTCTCAACAGATGTTGCCAGGACAATGGAGGTTTTGAAAGCTTTTCAAAAGAGGAATTTTGTTGTTACTTTATTATGCTTCTAAAACAATACCCCCAAATAACCAGAGTGATTATCCTGGCCATAAGAGATGAAGAATTCTTTTCTCCCTCCTTGATCTGCTTTAACGTCATAAGTATCTAGCACTGACCTAGATTCAGGAAGAGCTGTAATCATGATGAGTTTCCTCTTCAGCAGATGATCCCTTCCCCTGCGTCCTGACACACGGTGACTTGGAGTGCCACCTTGCCTCCTGGGGTGAGGTGAGAACCAGGATTTATTGTTTCATTCCTTTCCCAAGGAGGAAGGAGTTTGGGGCTGGTGCAGGCTGTAGCTGCAGGTCTGCAAGCTGTCTTGCCTTCCCACAGGGAACTCTGACACAGCTCGAGTGGCTTGAACACAGAGTGGAGACCCTCCTGATCCGGTGGGAGAGTATGGGAAGAGCAGGGATCTGCAATGGAGTCCTAGGAAGGGAAGGGAGAAAGGCTAATCAGACTTTGGCAGCATGGGAAAGAGGCTGTAAAGCAAGTGCACCCTTAGTAATGATCTTGTACTTAACTGATTTGAGGGAGAAAAGAAAATATTTTGTATTGGTGGGGTTTTTTCTTTTTTTTTTTTTTTTCTTTTCTGCTTTTTTTTTTTTTTTGCTTGGTTTTCTTGGTTTTCATTCTCACTAATCTTTCCACAGGCAAGTAAAGTTAAGAAAAAGTTAAGAATAAGCAAAAGAATAAGTATTATAAGTATTATAATAGTATTGTCAAGATTGAGAATTAAAACTGGAATTCTGAGTTTTCCACAGAAGTCAGGGAGTATGTTTGACTACTGGGCCCCCTATTTTATCAGTTTAAAATGTTAACATATCATGGCACATTACATGAAGTAGTTGTTTATTATTTACATAAAACAATGTGCTTTGTTAAACTGTTAGCACCCAGAACTATTATCAACTAATGACTGCAAATGCTGTAGTTTTTAGAAACAAAACTCTTCTGATGTAAAAGAAGAAAGAGCTGTCTGAAATATTATCTCAAAAAATCTCTTTCTTTTTAAATAATACCACTGGAAGGAAATAAAAGGTTCATGACCTAATAACCTTGCACAGTAATAACTTACATATAGCCCTTAAAAATCCCAGTTGTAGCAGCATCAACAGCTCCTTAAGTGGAACAAACTCTGCTGCTGTGATAAGAGAAAAATATATGTTTGACTTTGGCAGATTCATCTTTTTCCCAAATCTTGATTAGTAGGTGGCAGGACAATATAGCATTGAACAGTATGCAAAGAAAACCAAGATTTGAAATATGAATCTTTTACCAGTATAAAAGATGAAGATGACAGTTGTAATCTCCTCAAACTCATAATTTACTTGAGTTTGGGGAATTCTGAAGTGACTGATAGTCTAGAGACTATCAAAGCAAGGCTTATTGATCTGAAAAGCATTATATTGCATTATGCAAATGTGAAGTCTAAAAATTTTAGTCCATCCTTATCTATAACTTTTGCAGCTCAGGGGAACTGATCTATTTTTGGATTGTATAAGAAAAAACATGGAGTAGCTACAATAAATCTACTGTAACTTATCTCTTTTTACATCTTTTTACATACAGTGAGCTATATTTAGTAAATTGCACAGCCCTCAAGAGGCCAAGAATTATTCTTCCCATCAAGAAGACCAGTCATGGCAAGCTTGGGTTAAACACAGTCATTAACACACGTTATCACATGATAACAGTGCAATTAACTTATGGACCCAAAGTATTTGCATATTTGAGTTCACTCCTTTTAGTGTATCTTGAGATACATAAATGAAATAGTTCAGTGTTAATTATTTCCAAACACTTGAGTGAAACCAACAACTGATCTTCGATGAAAGGGAAGTATATTGCATCAAAAGTGTAAAAGGTGAAGGGTGGATGGTTTTTCCCAAATTAAACAAGGCCTTGCCTCTGATACTTGTCTGATCCATCTAGTGACTAATTCTCTTGACTACAACAAGCCCTAACAGTTAGGGAAGTACTTCTTGGCAGCCAGGAACCTCTCTGTCAGTATTTCTTTACATGATTATGAAAAACAAGATCAATTGTCGCTGCAATTTCATTCTCTTCAGCATAGCTAATCTGGATTTACTTGAGATCAAAATCAGCCTCTATAATTGCCTATAAAATATTTCAGTAAAGGTTAAATAGATCTTTCAAAATTTTAATTTTCCTATAAAAAATGTAACTATTTAGTTCCTCTAACAAGTCTCTTTGGAAGCAAAATGCATACAGGATTTAAGAAATTAAACAATATGTTCAAAAAATAAATTAATTAAGAAATTAATTCAAAAAGTTGAAGAGAGGTGCTTCATTTAATTGAAATGGTTTTTTTTTTTTTCTAATTCTCTTAACAAACCTACCTCCCTAAAGCCTGAATAAGCTTTAAGAAATTTTCTTTAGGATATTTTAGAATTGACCTATTTTGTATAGTCGTTCCTATATTCCATTGTGCTTTGCCGGTAAACTGATCTTTATGGGCACACCTTAAAAAAATAGCCTGATAGGCTGTTCTCCTTTGGTTGCTAAATACTCTTAGGCAGCTTTCTGGGTTGGTAACACTGCTAGGTAACGTGGTTTTGTCATGTGAACTGGGGAAATCACTCTGTACCCCAAAAGTGTTCTGAAAACCATTCTGAAGCCTTCCTTCTGTATTCAACTCCAGATCTGTTTGAAGCCTCGTGGGAGCTATGCTGAATTTACTTTTGTCACTGTTTCATTATTTCTTTAATCAGCCATCAGCAAGTATTAGAAAAACCTCATCTAGGCAATAGTAGCAGAAATACAAGGAAGGTCCCTATTAGTAACAGACAAAATTCAACAAATTTTATATAATAGCCTGAGCAATCAGATAAATTAATTTTTAAAACTAGTTGAAGAGAAAAATTAAATAGATGCATTCATTCAACCATGACTGTTCTGAGCTTCCTGTCCACTGGGGTGTCAGTCCTGACACATTATTAAAAAGATCAGATTAAAATATGAAGAAATTTAGCTGATGAAACTGAAGGGGGGAAAAATCTGTAATGTAATTGCTTGTTACAGTTTTCAGCCTCCTGTCTGCCACCTGCCATGCTCTAGTAAACTGGATTTTAGGAAAGGCCATTATATAGTAACTTCGTATATTGTAACAAGATTATGTTTTCTTGCGTTGACATTCAAGCACAAACATTTATAATTAAATGTGGGAATATGCCTAAGCTGTACCTTTTTCTCAGTGATGTAGCTATTTTCAGAATGTGTACTGTACTGTTGCTCTTTTTAGCTCTATCTTTAGCATGATTAAATGCACAAATTTTAATGGTGTACAGACAACTAAGAAATCAAAAGAATGAGAAATTACGAGAGGATTTGCCAGAAATTTGGTTTCATAATTGAGAACTTATTATCAATTAATGTTCTCTGTGATACCATCCTTGTGAAAAGGTAATTATAAAAACAGTGCCATTTAGTGGTCCTATGCACTGCATTCTAAAAAGAAGACTAGATTTTTCTTGTTATTGGTTACTGTATTTGTGCTGCTTTACCAAGAGGTTGCAGAGTTCTAAAGCTACCACAAACAGCCCCTTATGCCTTGGCGATTATTAAGAGTAGTTTTCTCATCAATTAAGAGTAGTTTTCTCATCAATATATTTCAGCTGAAAACACAGTAGTTGTGAAATAGCCTTTTAAATCTAAGAGGAAAACCAGGAATTGGAGTAAAGCTAACTCAAATAGTGCCCTGATTTCTCTGACAGAGGCAGCTGCTCCCCAGCCCCTTCCACCCTTCACCTCCTTCATTGCAGCAGAGGTTTTTGCATTTCCAGTGCATGAGACAGGATAAGAATGAGAGAGGGAGCACAGCACTGCTGCAGTTAAGGGTGGATAGAGTGGTACACTCTAAAAAGAAAAAAAATAATCTTCAAATCTTCAGGCAATATACAGTGGCTTGCCCAATACCTTTTAATCAAGACATCTGAACAAACCCCATTCTCAGTATTGCATTGCATAGGTACCACAACTTGTTAGTACTAGAACAAAGATGTCCTATAAAAGGTGAAAGATGTTTTGAAAGACTTTAACCTCCTGTCACATAATATTCAGCCCAAGAAAAAGCAAGATAGATTTTATTATATTTTTTTTAGAATTAATTGGAAGAACTTTTTTTTCCTCCACGCTTTATGCTGTGCAATAACTATAAATTCAAAGGTAGTGAGTGGCATTACACAAGCTGCTGACCTATGTGATAAGCTTTTTTGGTATCATTTAGGAACTATGGTGCAAAATTTGGTGGTAAACTCTTTATTTAAGCATGCTGTGTTGCTAGCAGGACATTTTGAAATTTTGCAGTCAGCCAACTGCAAGGCTCAGTGATGAGCCAATGATGACTGTCTGACAGCTCTTCAGCGATTCCTCACTCTTGTTTTCTATGTTTTCATTGTCTGAGAGCTACAAATCATTGACAGTGGAGCTGGGTGTGGTATTAAAGATGACCTGCAGAAATAAGTATTATGTGAAGTTGGACCTGGTTTCAAGCAGAAAAGTCTGCTTTACTTTCCAGAGTGGAAAGTAAACTTTTTCCAGAGTGGAAAAATTTACTTTTACATCCTGTCACAGGATGGTCGATTCAGAGCAAAATGTCCTCACTTGAGCACTCTGAACTCAGCTGTTTGAATCCTGCTGTGGCTACATCACAGCTAAGGCAACGACCCCAAGGATGGTGGTCCTGCTCTCAGGAGGAGTGTCTTTTTAGGGGGAGTTGGGGAAGGAGGAGGACAAGTAGATTTGAAAACTTCTAGAAGGCAATAAATGGCAGAAGATTTAAGTTGAGGTGTTAATCACTGTTCTTTTCATTATTTCTGGCAGTGGGATAAATTTAGAAACTTCATACCTATACTTCTGACTGTGTTTAAGGTGAAAAATTATGGAAGTATTGAAATCTTGACATGTTCTACAGAAAAAAAAAATCATTTATTGACTATGTCTATCCACATTCCTTCCCTAAGAAATGTGTCCTTCAGTAGCACATCTTTGTGCATGTTTGAGCCATAAATGTGTTGCTATTAATCTTGTGAGCGTCATACAGCCGTGTATCTGATTAGCATTTTTTTGTTATGTTATATCTCACAACATTTCAATATCGTATTGTTATAGGAAATCTACAATACTTGGTCGAATTCTAGCTACCTGAAATGAAAACTCGGTAGGATTCTCTGCAGGCATACTTTAGACATATTTAGACACATTACATTGAAATGTAATGGGTTTTGGCAAGTAGATTTCTTTAATGTCAACTCGAATTGCGGTAGAAATAAAACTAAACTTTGGAAATCTTTGGATCCTCAGTCATTCACAAGAGAAAATAAATACTGCAGTTTAAGATTTGGTATGATTAATTCTTTATGCCAAGAGTAAAATGGTGCATTTCTCTTTTCAAAGACAAAACAAACGGCCATCAATTCTAACACTGACTTCTGCTTACAATTTGTCCTCTTTGTTTATTTCACAATTAGTGTACATAGATTAATAATTACAATTCATGAACCTAATAATTTATGCATTAGTATTTAGCCCTTGTCATGTCTTTAATTTTTGCAATTAATTGTTTTAATAACGGAAAGGTTAATTGCACTATTCATCAGAACTGTTTGCTGCGAAATGGTAGACAAATAAGAATCTTCAAAGATAGAGGGTGTGTTGTCTGCTCAGAGCTGTCATTCCAGCCAAGGGAAACTTGTTGAAGTAGCTTAGCAGGCTCACTCCATTGCTGAATTCTTGGGGATATGTTTTTGAACCATATCTTATGTTCTTCTGTATGCATCGCAACGCGGTATGTAGAGATGTGTTCCTCTTCAGCTTGCTGTGAATGGTAGTGTTTAAAATGTGTTTTCAGGGCTACTGTACAGAACCCAAATGCTGCTTGTATCCTGAGTAATCCTTTAAGGACTAGACCAAATTGTGTTGCTGATTGAACCTGTCAGCTGCTGCTCAGCCATTGGCCCTGTGATAAAAGCAAACCCCCAATTAATGTGTACCTGTGGTTATACATACACAAAGTGCTTAATGACCCTTTATTGTTAAACAGGAATTAAATATGTAGGTGTAAGTAACTAGCAAAAATGACCAGATTTGCATTTTCTGGTTTATCTTAATTGTGATTTATTGAAATATTTGCCTAGGCATTGACACATTAAAGTAAAGAGTGGGTGCCCGGATATAATGGTGCTAACTTTTCATCTTTTTATGGGTACACAGTAAACTCAAGAGTAGTGTGTCCTTAAAGGAGGAAATGAATTATCATTCTGGAGCCAATCCAAAGCATTTTGACACAGTCCTTTGGTAATTTTCATTCATAATTATGAGTGAACCATACCTGTTCTGGGCACAGAGAAAGAAAATTGAGTTTGGTGTTCAGAGCTGTCACTTAGATCCATCAATTCTCTTAATTTTAATTTTGAAGAAAATGCAAAATTTTTAATTTACTTCTCTGTATTTAGTTACCACCAAGACTATACTATTTAGTCTTTCTTCTAGTTTGAATAAAATCTTACTTCAAAATACCAGAGTTGCTAGCTGAATGAAAATTGTGTTTTATAAACAGATCTATTAAAACTATGTTGAAGTTTGCTTAGGCTGATCAGAAATGACCACAAGTGTCTTCAGGCAGCAGTTTTTTCCTTCAACTATCACGTACTCAAATGAAGAGCAGATGGAAGATCAAAGGAAGAGTTATGCAGGTTAGCCATGTCATTGTAACAATATTAACAGGACAGGTGTCAATTTTTTCTGCAAATAGGATTATAAAATGACAGAGTTTATTGAAATCTACACCTTAGCATCTGTTTTTCACTTTATTTGTATGAGTGTCCCGATTTGCAATAGGATGCTACCAGTGGTAAACTTTGTGGGAGAAGACCAAGATGATTCCCACCTTCAGTTAGGTGGAATTAAGTTCATATTAGTATAATATAGACTTTTCTCAGGAAATAAACAAAATGTTATTTTCATTCCATTTCATCTAAATCTCATAATTAAGCTGTGAAGTAGATGTCAATTTATTTTCTACATAAGGAGGTAGCTAAAGGACTTCTGAAAAATGCCAGACTGATTTCTAAATCTGGCCATGGACACTGTAAACCCTAGATCTCCAGTAGGGGTGCATTTGCATGATCCAAATACTTGATAAAGTCCTCAGAAACTACACATTTTCTCTATCCCTTAATATACTTTTCCATTCTATAGGACTTTCAAGCACTGAGCAGAAAATCAGAGTTGGGGACTGAAACGACACACTCAACCATTATGTGTGCTAGAAAATAAATCTGATCATAAATAGCCACTAATTAGTTTTTCTTAAGCCACAACCTTTTAACTTGCCTTCTTAAAGCTGTATTTTATAATGCTCCTTGTGATTACATCGGGAATGCAGAGGTGCTCTCCTTAACATAACTGTAATTAAGAGTCTCTCCATACAAACAGTTTTGAAGGAATCTTTGTTCTATTGGCATCAACCTAAAATCTTTCATTGGTTTTTCTGGGCCTAAAATTTTTATCTGTCTTTTCTACTTGAACACTCAAGTCCTGTTTCTCTTTTCTGCAGCCCATAATCAGGCGTCTGACTGCCGTTCACAGGTGACCAGCTCTTTTCATTCCAAATACAAAATGTATTCTGAGAAAAAGAATCAAATTAATCAAATGCTTTTATTAGATAGCTTTCTGAATTCCAATGCAAACAATTTTCACAAATCATGTATATGCATACATATATATTTAATATATTGTACTGTTGTTTTTTCTTTCCAATCTTTTGCACAATTTTTATTCTTCCTGTGGCCTCACAGAAGCTGATATTCAATATTGACGACTTTGACAAATGCAGAACTCTAACTATTCAGTCACTTTTTCCTCTATATGTGATGAAAAATATGGGTTCCTTGGCTCTGAGGGAAATCGGATGAGACAAATTCTGAAGTCTGCCCTGAGAAGTTACAAAGCAGAAGGGGCAGGAGACTGCAAGCTCTGTCCTGCAGGTGGCTGGCACTGCAGTCGCACCGGGCTGCTGGGGAAATGCCTGCCTTAAGTAATGGATTCTTGAGAGGTGCACGCAGAGCAATGCAGAGATGTGATATATCTGTCAGGTATATCAGATAGGGATAGCAATGAGGGTGTGATGGTGTGGGCTTCCACAGCTGGGGACGGACCGGGCTGTGCCATCTCCAGCAATGGTCCCCAGATGTGGTGGTGGCACGGCAGAAGAATGGCAGATGCCACAGGCTGAGGCCACAGCTCTGCAGTGAGAATTTCACATGCATTTGGTGAAAGTATTTTTAAATTCAAAATGAAGCTAAATGTTTTTCAACCTGAGAACTTGGATTTCTTTGCTAAATGTTATCCCCGGCAGGGTGCACTGTTCTGTTCCTGACAGGCATATTCATATGGTTTATTGTTTACATGAAGGGAAGGAGAAAGTGGACTCGGTCCTGTTGTCCCTGTAAGCACTTTGGGTCACATTCAGACAATACTGGCTGCAAATGAATTAGTTATCAATGTCAGGGTGATATGAGATTTTTGAAGAGCTGGTAAATTTTATTCAGCTATTGAAATTTTACGTGGTATGTTTACATCCTTTTGAATTTAATTATTTTAAATTACTTTGAACTGATTCTAACTGATTAAAAAAGTGTTTTCTCTATTTATTTCAGCCTAGTAAAATAGAAAATTTAAAACATACATTAAAGTCAAAATAACACTGTTTCTAAAATGATTCTCTCCTAAGTAAGCCAATCTTAAAACCCAAAAGCAAACAACAGAAAGAAACTCAAAAACCCCAAATGCAAACAAACAAAAGAAACCCCCTCATACTAAAGAAGCAAACAGTTTCATTATATCTCCCCAAATCTCTGAGTTACTGCTTTATACGGTATTATCGTTTGGTTTGGTTATATAGCTGAATATAGGGTCACCCTGATAAAAATGACACCCAGTAGAACCACAACAGTCACAGCAGTGTAGTTCCAGGATGATGACTTCCTCAGGAACTCTTTGAGGAAAAAATAATTTAGTTGCTTGTGCTAAAGGTTAAGCCATGAATTCCCTACCTGACATAAGGCAGAGCTATTCTGTCCTTTGAATGTAAGGATATTTCTTCAGTCCACACTGCTTCAAGGGATGATATGGGCTCAAGTCCCACTTAGCAGCCTGTGTGGTACTTCCTGGGAGCAGCCAGCCTCAGCGTGCTTTCCTTGCAGAATCCTCTGCTTTTTGTGTAGATTAGTACTAGCAGGCACTAATGCCCGGCGTATATTCCAGCCTGGCCTCTTCCACAGCAATGGATCCATTGAGGAGCAGCTGGGGAGCTGCAGGCAGCCGAGTTATGGGCACACATTGCTGTAATGTGGCTGTGGGATAGTGAGAAAAATGTGCCTTTAGGTCATTCCCAGTCTTGCCTGCTATGGAGATTTCATGTCTAACCATAGACACTAGTGATAATTAAAGAACAGAAATACTAAAAAGAAATTTGGCATGTATTTTCCATACAGAAATAGTATTAGTTTTCCTTTCCATAGGAATGAGCTGTTTTCTGTGACCAAGTGTTTTGCCAATACTATAAGCTGCCTGTAAGAATAACTCTAACACTACTTAAAAATAAAGCTTGCGTTAAATAGGCCCAGCTGAAATCTTGTTTGTAACAGCATACTGCTGCCTTTCTTCTGCTGCTCCAGTATGCTTACAGATCATACGTCAGAAATTGAACTTTCTAATATTTATGAATACTTTCCAGTGATAAGCAAAAATTACCTATTGGAAAACATAATAACTACTTGTATAAAACAACTACTCCTCTCCACCAAAAAGATGGATTTTAAACACCAAACAGAAGGTTTAGTTCTTTGGCTGTGCTGATGCTGAAGGCATCAGTTAAATTAGAATCCTTTGATATGTTAATTATTTATTGTTGTAAATTATGCATCCTCTAAAATCAAAGAGACACATAACCTATAATTTATTATTCATTTAGCATGAAAAGTTGTATTCATATAACAATTTCTCTGTTAGGTACAGAGTTCTGATTTGAAATAAAGCCTTTTAATACAGGCTACAGTCAAAACATTAAAGAGGTTGAGGTTTTCCTGAAAATGTGAAAATGATCTCTAAGACATGGTTTAACCCCTACAACTTCTTTAGTAGGCTTCTAAGTTCATGGAGTGGTGTATAGTTACAGACTCATTAGACATGGGTTAAAAGTGACTAGTAAAATTTGTGTATCCTTGTATTAGAAGATTAGTAGCTGAAGGTGATTTTGGTTTTGTAAGAGCTTTTAAGAGCTTGTGTTTTCATCTATAACAGATTTTTAAAATCTCGATTCATTTTTACTTTGAGGCAGCTGTAAAATTCTTGGACTGCCTTTTGAATTTGTACGATTATGTTTCAAAATTTAGAACAAAAATATGGGTTTTGAATAGAGACAGACCAAAACAAGAGACCTATGCTGTGCAATTAGAAACCATGGATATTTGTATACATGTAACAAAATTGTAAGCATTTCAAAGCAAAATTTCATATCCTCATTCTCCTTTTTGTGCACTGTTCATTCTGTTGCTGTTGGAACAGGATGTAAAGGAAATGCAAATTCTTGATTGCTAAAATCTTGGAATTCCTTAGAGACCCCTTTTTTATTCTAGAAGATAATAGAAGTGGGTAGGAAAGAGATTGTTTTTGAGTAAAAGAAAAGGAATTGGAAATGTGTGAAAGGTTTCTAGAGTCTGATTCATATGAGTGATTTTTGTTGATTAAATATATATATATATATCTATACAGCATTCATGTACTGAACAAATGTATTGAACACACTGTAAGTCTTGGTGCCAACAGAGAAACTGAGAGACTTCCTATTGCTTAATTTATATGTTCTTACTTTTAATGTTTTGTCATAGAAAAAAATGCTACATTGCAAAATATTTTAGCAGTCTGAGATTCAGTGTGAATAAAGAAGCATGAACAGAAAAGCAGTAGAACACAAGTAATGACTCTTTTTTAATTTGTTCAGAAGAGTTAGTCTGATTTTTCTCATGACACTAAATGCTTAGGGATAGTTCGGATTCATTACAGCCTTTAGAACTAGTACATAGTATATATATATTAAAATAATTGAAATTACTTAGTATGGAAGTTGGTATACCAAAGGTAAAATATTTAGAGAGAAGATAAAGAATTATGTGCAAGAACTGATTTTGGAGAAGTTCCCAGTTAAGGAACTTGAACCAGGACCTCCCCTCCTTTGATCAGGCCAGACCACCTTTCCTCCTTTGCAGTTGTAGAAGAATATAAGTGAAAAGACAAATGCCAAATCCACTATTGGCAACTCATGTGATTAGATTAAGATTAAACTGAGTTGAAGCTCATGAGATGAGGAAAATGGCCCAGAGTGGGTTTAAGCAATTAAATTTATTTTCTGTGCCCTTTTCTGAGGAAGACCAGTGGATAAAAACACTGGCAAAATAGAGGTGTGTGTTTTAGAGTGCAAGAGTTCTTGCATGGGTGAAGAAGGTCCCTTCTCTTATGGTAAGCACACAAAACTCATGCACATTTTTAAATAAATATGAAAGAAATTTTTGCTAATGATTTTCACTGAGAATAGGAAACCTAGCCTTTTCTCCAGATGACAAAAAGAAGGAACATACAGTGATAAGAGTTATAGTAAGAAATCCTGCATTGCTTGTAGTTTTGCCCCCAAGATGAAGCAATGCTTTTTTTCTTTCTACCATAAAACTCTTTAAAGCTACTTGTGTGTATACTGGTATTGCACACTGATTTTGTTGAAGAGAAAAATGATACAAAATAAGAAAAGAGGTTTTCAATAGTTCTTGCAAACTCAGCAGGGGAGCCAAGGTCTGTCAGCTCTGTTCTGCATGTGAAATATTTTGAATAGCTCCAGAGCACAGCTAATGTTTCTAAGGCTTTAGAAAAGGTCAGTGCAAACTACGAGAAGCTGTAGGCAGTAAGTCAAAATAATAGAAAAAAGTATATTCTTCCACCTGTTTGACTATGTTAATGAGCTCAGCTATTCAGTGCTTATAATGGTCAGTGTCAAAATAAGAATACAGTCAACCGTCTTGTAGAGATAATGCATGGGTTTATGTACACAATGTAAGCTCTCTATATATGTTTTGGCATAGTTTCTGTTCTTTTGTTTCAACTAGCAATTGCTTTCTCCTCTCTCTTAGGTAAGTGTTCCCATTTGCTAGGTGACCTTAGAATAAACAAGCATATTTTTTTATGAACTAAACAAATCTTTGTTAATGGACTTCTCTGTAAGTGATGAAGTGTTACCTGTTAGCAATTTCTGTTGTTCCCCGTGTTCTGTTTGGTTAATTATTGTTGAGGCAACTGTTTAAGATTTATATATCCTCCTTTTTTTTTTTTTCTTATGTAACTCCCTGGATAAAATGCTGCAAAAAGAAATCCCTGTCATCAAACCATTTTTCCTATCATTACATATAACAAAAGATAGTAACCTTATCTCATAATCTAGGACTATATTCTCCATAGTATAAATCTTTATAATGTTAAAACGTAATATTTATTACATGTTCCATTTTGCTGTTGACAATCCTATTAATGCTTTGCTTAGCAAGGCAGAAATGGTACTTCTCTTCTTTGTAGTGCTAGAAAAGAATGAAAAAAACTCTTTGTGCACAAATCAGGAGAAAGCATAACTTATCTATTACAGAGCGAGAAGATTAAATACATGGCCATAAACTCCTTGCAATCATGGTGAGTGAGTAGAGGCTTCTTCTGATTGCTTTAATAAATCCTTTAAGTATGCTTTCAATCTCTCAACGATTCCTGACAAAGCTGCTATGCTGTTGTTGTGCCTCTGCCTACATCTACAGTTCCGGTTATGAATATTTGATATGGCTTATCACTGCACTTGTGTCACTGATGCAGAAGATGCTGGTGTGCCATTCGTTAGTGCTAGTTAATGCTGTACTCAGCAGAAAAAAAGAGGGGATATCTTGTTTTCCAATCCAGCCTCTCGTTTTCTTTAATAGAAAACATAAAAAATAATAATGTTTGTGAATGATTGATGAGGTGATTTCATTTCATGGATTTTGAGACCTTGGTCCATTAGCAAAATCATTTTGAGAACTTGTCTTAGCTTCTTGTATGCTGTGCATAAGGGACTAGGTCAATCATCTGGCAATAGCACAGCAATGAAATGGGATACTGGGAAATCTGCTATATCCATAACTGCTCAATTTCACTTTTCTGGCATAGGAAACTGATGCCTAATATATGAGTGTCCTTGTGAGAATAAGCTGTTCAGTCATGTTTATAGTTAAGTTTTTCCTTTTTAGTTTTTTACAATTTATTTAGACATTTCAGCTAGATTAGTTTAAATTATCATTGCTAATCATTTAAATACTAGTAAGTGTTTAATTGTCAAGCCTTCTAGATGAGTACATAAAATGATTCCCATATATTCACATTTGCAAGCTCATTTCCATGCCTGCCAAACAGCATTTATAAGTCTCTGTATCAGCACTTCTGTATT
>JAOXNG010000042.1:35924540-35945931 GCA_028566535.1 Scolopax minor | reverse complement strand
CCCGCCCCCCTCCATAATTGCCAGCTATATTTATAACTGGCAAAGTATGGCCCTCATCTTCAAAGACGAACTGCTGGTGAGGCTCTTCCTCCTCTGCCCACTTTGCTTAAAATGTTCCCAGCACGGATATTTATCTCCACGGTGGGAGGCCAAGGATTAGCCACAGCCTCCAAGAGGGTGGAGAGATTTAAAGGTCAACTTAATTAGTTCATTCTAATCTCTTGCACATCTAATGTAAATGTCATTGTTTTCTAACTGCTACTTTAGCAGACAAGATTGTATTTTAAAAACTTTGAACATATGAACTATGTGTTGGATGTAATACAAATACTTCATGGAACTCATTTAAAAAGGGAGACTAATAAAAATTGTCATTGAGTCAGAGCTTTTCCTAAAAAAGAGAAAAAGGGCAATAGGAAAATTCTGGTGATAACGCAGAGAGAGCTTTAGAAGAACAGCAATCTTTCAAACTGACTGGCTTAACAGCTTCTCATTGATTTAAATCTTTCCCATTTTGTGATGTCCAGACAAAGGCAAACAATGGTTTCTGGTGCTGTGATCTCATCCGAAAGTGGTGGAACATTAAAACGAGCCTCACAAGCCCAATGTGAAGACAAATCAGATCACATCCCAGGCTGTTTAAGAATAACTCTGGGTAAGCTCTGCATGACCAAATAGGCAAAAACAAGTGCACAGATGATGCTCTGTGATGACTGAAACCATAGGTCAGTGGAAAAGCCTGGCAGTGGTTCATCGCTGTTAGAGAACTACGTACACGTGGTCTGGCTGTTCTTCTGTCACAGCAGCTACAGTGGTGCTGGCCCGTGCACAGCTTCTCATGAAGATAAGCTTGCAGCTCCCCCCAACCTTTTTTTTTCCTGTTACAAAACCTCAGGAATGATGGATATGGATGAATCAGACCTGGATTACTGATTAAGAAGCGTATCAGAGAGATACGGTGTCATACAAGTGGACACAGATGCTCCAAGGGTTTTTGCAGTAATTTGAAACAAACAGCCCACTTCTGGGATGGTGTTCAGGACAGTGTTTCACCAGTGATTTCTAGAAAGAAGGGCAATGGGCTAGTGTTTTAATGTAAAACAGAAGCACCAAACCCAGAGATGTCTGGTTTTGTCATATAGGGAAGGAAAGGGAAGACTTTGAGCTTTACTTTGTGTGCTGGTACCAAGCGTTCTACTATTGCCACCGAACAGGTTCATGTCTTTCATGCACTAATGAGAAAACATGATCAGAAGACACTGATCTCTGACACTAACATGTGTTTAAGACATTTGTCATACCTCACAGGTAACAAATTCTACATCCGCATGGACAATACTGCATGATGACTTCACAGAATTGTCAGAGTTGGAAGGGACCTCTAGAGATCATCTAGTCCAACGCCCCTGCCAAAGCAGGAATGCCCAGAGCACATCACTCAGGACGGCATCCAGGCAGCTCTTGAAGATCTCCAGAGAAGGGGACTCCACGACCTCTCTTGGCAGCCTGTTCCAGGGCTCTGTAAAGAAGTTTGAATGGAACTTCCCATGTTTCAGCTTGTGCCTGTTGCCCCTCATCCTATCGCTGGGATCTACTGTAAAGAGTCCAGCTCCAACATCCTTCAACCCACCCTTTAGGAACTTGTAAACATAGATTAGGTCTCCCCTCAGTCTTCTCTTCTTGAGGCTAAAGAGCCCCAGCTCTTTGAGCCTTTCCTCCTAAGGGAGGTACTCTAATCCCTTATCATCTTGGTTGCCTTACGTTGGACTCTCTCCAGTAGTTCCCTGGAGAAGTATGGAGTTTGTCCATACTTCTAAGCTCTGCCTAGGACTGGAACTTGGATAGCTAAAATGTCATGTGATAAACTATTATTTTTTTTTTAGATTGAGCCAGGAAAAAAAGGAGATATCCAGTGAAAGGTTTTTGTTTTTTTTTTCAACAAAATTGAAATGTTTTGTGAAGGTCATTTACTTTCTGTGAAGATTCTGTGGAAAAGAGAAGGTTTTAACCAACACTCCAGGCTCTCACCTCTTCTTTAGCCAGGAGACGCACAGACATCAGCAGCTTGGGAGGGTGTCCTGCAATTGCGTTGGTGATGCTGGGTGCTTTAACAGCTGCAGTCTGTCAGGATCAGCTCCCCACATGGAAGCAGTAAAAGGCAGCAGCCTGTGGGTCCCTGGCAGCGTTGTGAGCTGCTCTCTGGGCTGCACGGTCCCCAGGTCGGGGCCGGCTCCATAGGCTGGCAGCAAGGGGGCTTGGAAGGAGCCTTTACTTTTCGACAGGCCATGTTGTGGTGCATCTAGAGCAAAATCTAGAGCATTTTATCCCAGTTCAGTCAGAAAAATATTTATGAAAAAAAGATCGAACTAAAATGTATTTTTTTCAAATACATTGAGGCATTTCTATGTTGTTTATACCAGTAAGTGTGAACATTGTCCTTTAGTTTACTCTTACACAAAAGTGAAAGGGCTTAGAACTGGAGTTGGGGAATGTATGCTCTATTGATGACAAAAGTAATACTAATTAGCTGAGGCCTTCAGGATAACATTTATTTTTTACATATCAAAAATATTTTTGACCTGAACACCTTACTGTTAGTGGGAAGCAGTGGATGAATTCCTTTTTTTGCTTTGCTTGTGCATATAGCTTTGGCTTTACCTGTTAAACTGTCTTTATCTCAAACCAGGAGTTTTCTCACTTTTACTCTTCTGATTCTCTTCCCCATCTCAATCAGGGTGAGTGAGCAGCTGCGTGGTCCTGGCTGTTGGCTGGGGTTAAACCAAAACAAGGACATTGAAATCCCTCTCAAGAGTTTGTTTGGGGAAAATGTAAAAATTAAATTTTGTCCTTTTTTCCTCACCCATTTAGATGGTTAGCATAGTGTTTTATAACAGTTTTACCAACTAATTATCAGTTGCAGCTGAGCAATACATTTTGTATCTACTTAAAAGTGTAGGATTGGCAATGTGCAATGGCTAGAGAATCTTCAGCTTTATTTAATCACTTCACTTTGCATTTGAAAAGTAATTCATCATGGAAAGTCAGTGGGGTATAGAGAGCACTAATTGCAGCAAAATATCAAGGACAGTTTTCCTCTGTCTTAATTAAACATTAATGAGTAAAGTTATTTGCAAATGCATGCTGCAGGGATGGACTTGTCTATCCAAGTTTTGTAAATACTGACACTGGGTGTCAAAATAAAACACCTTAATTGATTTATACAGAAATAGTTTAAAAAGAGTGCACCTGGAGTGACATTTCTCTAGCTTTTTATAGAGTAGTTTCCTGATGAATTATTTATAAAGAATCTTGGCCTGACCTATCTTAATTACACAAGTGATTGTTTCCAAACTAATCAATTTTGTAAGTGAAGTGAATTCTCTCCACTGTCAGTCCTTACTACTTCAAGAAGGAAACACAGTAAGAAATGCATCTTGTGACAAAATTTCCTACTGTATCTATCAGTAGACAGTCAATACCATCCTTAAAATTACTAGTGAACTCAACAGAATGCTACTACTAATCTCAAGTTACCCATGTATTGATGAGGAGTATTAGTGATACAGTAATAAGAAAGGCTGTGAAAAATATGATATCAGTAATTTTTAGTGCCTAGCCATAGGGCATATCAAGTAAATAAAGATAACAGAAAGAAGAGGCCAGATTGTTTAGAATTAAGAGGTTGTTGGAATTGAAATGCTGTGTAGCAGATATTCAACATTTCAGAAACATATAAGACAAGAAATGGTTCAAATCAAATAATTTTCTTATCTAAGAATGTGTACATATTTATTTACTGAATATTTTATATTTAGATAATTTTTAAATTGTATTTATCACTATCAATTCTTAAACCAAAGGAAACAAAAAAGCCAATGACACCTGAAGCTTGTGAGTTAGCAGAATAAAAATGCACTGAATGACAACTGCTGTGCAGATGGAGGAAAGCACCTATTGGAGGGTGAGAATGTGAATATGCTCCTTTTAATAGCTGTAGTAGAGAAGAATGTTGAATAGAAGATGTACAGAAATACTTATTCTGAACTTCTACTAAGTCATGTACTCGGTGACAAAACACGAACAGAGACATACAGAGCAGGAAGAACTGCTAAGAGGAAAAAAACCCAGAAATTTAAGCTCTGCTTGAGGTAAACTGCAATCTATGTGGCTTTTGATCAGGTTTGTTATAAAAGTTAATCTTCTTCCTCTATCAGTGATATATTGCTACTACATATTCCTAAAGTTAATATTGCTAAAATGCTTTTCATGTGTGTCCTATATTCACTACATTAATCACATGTAGTTTAATTCCTAAACATTCCAATTATACCTCAAAATCTTCCCCAACTTTGGAGGAAAAAACCCCATCATAATGATTGACAAAGTGTTTGACAAAACAATTCTCAGAGTAATTTTCAGTGGTTCACTGTCAGATTAGAAAAATGTATTAGGTGCGGTTTCAAAGAGATAGGTGGCACAACTCAACATTTCCATTAGACACAGACAATAAAATTAAGAGTGACTATTACATGTACATGTGACAGCAGATGTATACCTTGGGACATGATTAGAATTCAAAGTGATCTTGAGATGCTTGGAAACATCTCCTCCAAATTACTCAAAATTTGTAGTTCGAAATACCGTGTTCTACACCCAAGCATTGGTGAAGCAGCTTCACAAATTAATGTTGCAGAGCAACAGGCTAAGGAATGGGTCTGTAGTACAGGATATGACCAATAATGAGGTTAGCAGATGAAGATGGTTTAATTTCAAATTTTTCTGAAAGAAGTTCCTGTCATAGGGGGATGTATTAACAGGAAACAGGATCTACTAAAGAAAACACAAACTAACAAACAAAGAATAAGGCAGTTTATACAATCTTGTTGCTAGCAAAGTCCAAGGAAGAATACTGTTCCTGATTTTGGGCACCATGTTTTAAAATAAGGACATGGACTAGAGCAAGAGTTCAGAGAACATTAACAGGGGGAGCAGAAATGTTAGGAAACTTGACTGAAAATGAGATGACTTATTTTATTTTTGCTGAACCCTGAGTGGAGACTTTCAACGCTTAATGGGCTGCTGTGAAAGGAAAGGCGATAATCTGTTCTCTGACAATGGTAAAGTCAGAAATACTGAACTGAAAATGTGGAAATAGACATCTGGACCCTTATTGATACTAGAATAGATTGCCTGTACAAGCCTGTACATAACTTGTATGGTCTCTCTCACCACAGCTTTGTAAGAACTGGTTAGACAGTACCAGGTGCTATTACCTGGGGCCTCATGACTTTTTCAAAATGTCCCTTTCTGCCTTTCCCGTTGATTCTCCTAAAAAGTAAGTTTGCAGATGATAGTGTCCCTCTGAGAATTTAGTCTCTTTTAAACATCTGCAGAGGAACCTTTAAATCTAGTGAACATTGCAGTTCCCATTAAGTTTAACAAATAGTAAACAACTAGAAGCTGGAGTTTGTTCTTTTTGGAGTTGTTTCTATTCAGTGAAAAGTAAAGATTGTCAGCACGGGGGCATTCAGCCTTTATCAGGTACATAGCAATGTCCCAAGTCTGATGGGAATTTCACCAACTTGATCTGTCAATTACAAAATTCAATCACTGAATGACTTTTACTAAAGCATATCAACTATTTTTTAAGTATCATTGACCTGGATGGGAAAAATAAGAAAATATCCTAGAAAATAAGAAAAAATCCTAGATTTTTTTCTGATAAGAGATAGCAATGAATAAAATAAGCACTGAAAGATTCCATATGTTTGCCTTAATACATTCAAACTTAGAGAACACTGAACGTGAAAAGTCAGTTAAATAACTAAAAAGCTACAAATATTGCTATTGAGTTATATTTGTTTCAAAATGCAAATAATGCACAATTTTGGGAAGAAAATATGTCATGTGCTTTGTCTTCTTGGCAATATCTTGATTTCTTTGAAGGACTGAGTACAAACCCATATTTATTTTGGTGAACTGTTTGGAATTACTTAGTTTAGAATTATTTGGAATTCCTTTTATTGGAAATATATGTATGATTTAAAAATTTGAATCAACATCTCACAGTTTGGTCTATAGAAAATTTCTGAGCAGGTGTAAAATCTGGAGAATCAGCATTTTTAAGAAGAACTTGGGTTTTATTTTGTTTCATGTAAGAAAGAATAAAAATCTCAACCTATCCTACCATGCAAGAACTTCAGTGTATATTATATGTGTATGTTCTGGGGTTTGTTATGGTGCCTCTATACTGTTGCATGCACTTGTATCACAATGAATGACTAATATTTATGTCACAGGTCTTGCAGGTTGCTGGATCTTGAAATTTATTTATTCGTTGGTTTTATTTTTTTTTTTTTTCAGTGATAAGAGTAAAGGCCTCCTGCCCCCTTATCACTGATACATCTCTTAACACATTCACACAAGAAACCCAAAATGATAGTGTCTTCTGTGTCATGTTGAATTTTTTCTCTTCAGTTAAAAAAAAAATGACCCAAGCCCCTTAGCTGGATATTTCTATAGGCAAAATCATCTTACATTCCTGTGGGGCCTAGGCTTTCTCACAGTTTGTCTGAGCACGGCCCAGGGAATTGTTTAAAATGCTGTACAGAAAAATGTAAAATGCTCCAAGGGTGGAGGTCTGTTCTAGGATGTTTGTGCTGTGTGCGCTCAAGCAAACCAAAGCCATTGCTTATGGGCAAAATGTCAGTATTTATGTTGGGTTTTTTGCTCATAGCACTTCTGGGTTTTTTGTCTCATTTGATTATTACAAATCAGGAGAACTCTCTGTAATTCTGTGAGGACCATCACTGCCTTTACCTCCTGGTGGTGTGGACAGACATTCACCACTCAGGAACACGCTTCTGCGGCCTGCTTTATCATGGGCGGCAGGAACCACTTGCCAGATCTCCTGGCAGCAAGCAGGAAAGCAGCTGACTGAGGCAGCCAGATCTACCCTACCTGGTAGATCACAGAACCCGGGTCTTGCAGCGCGGCCTCTCCCCAGAGCTGACACCCGCCTCCTCATGCCTCAGGGACATTGTCACACACAAGTCTCTCTGGAACATCCTGGCCCAGGCCAGGCAACTCCGACCGCAGCCAGTGCAGCCTTGTTCCGCCATTGCTCTTCAGCAAGTGTTTGAGGCAGTTTGTGGCATTCTGGGTCTTCGCAGGAAAGGTACCATGAAAGTAATTTTCTTTATAGTAAAACATGTAAAAAGCTGTTCTGGAATGGGAAAACACAATTGATATATGGTTAGCTCTAGCTGTGTGGTGGTGCAGAGCAGCTGCTGGGCCCAAGCCAAGTGGCAGCTACTTGGGGACAGCGTCAGACAGCCAGGCTCTCACAGGATGGGTGCTTTCTCTCAGCAGTGGCTGTTTGAGCCAGAACATTCTTACTTTTGCCTTGCTGGGTGATTTTTCCTTCATATGCTGTTCCCCCTGACCACTGGGGTCCACAAAAACAGTAGCTCAAAAACTTTGGTCCCTCACTGCTAGGAATTAACTCATTTGAAACAAATGTTTCATACTGCCTCCTGGTGAGATGGTGGTACAGAGATTTCTGCTCTCCCTCTCTTCAGCCCCGTCTTCCAGTCTCAGTCTATACTGGTAATGTTGGCTTCCTTCCACCTTTGTGCTTTTTTTAAAAACAAAACAAAACAAAACAAACATTGTTTTGCTGCATGTGTGCAGCCAGTGTTTCCCCGAATGTGCCTATTGTGTTGCTCACGAGTAGCTCATAATCCATCCCATTTTTATCTGTGCTGTTTTGTGTACGTCTCCTTCTTTGTCATTCACCAGTAGATTGCTGTGACCTTAACTGCCTCATGGAGGTTGAACCAGATGAATAACAGTGATCACAGGATCTTATGGTTCGATAAGTCTTGGCATTGGCAATAACTCCAGAGAGTGTGATATAACTGTTTTGGATAGGAAACTACATGTGCTTTATCCGCATGTGTCAGTATTATATTTTTATTGTGGAACTACCATCAAACATGCAGTACTTGTAGAAAATAGAATAATATGGCAAAATGGAGGTTATAATGGAGGAAAAAGAATAGGTAGATTGCTTTCATGTGCAACTGACAGAGCTATAATCTGATATTCATCATCAGTATTGTTTACAAAGGAAGTACAAAAAGAGGGCCAAAGTCTTAGCGTGCTACTGCAGCAGAAAGCTGCACGAGCTCACACTGATTAGAGCACTTCTTAGAACACAACAATTTCTAATCCATGGCTATAATTTGCCCAAGCTGTGGTTTAGAAACTGCTCAGTGTTTCTTCATATGAAGGCAAGAGCCTTCATTTATCAATTTTACACACATTTACATGTTGCCTTCAGGTTTAGGGATACAACCTTGCCATGTAATGTTACTTGAAACACCTTCCACCATACATTATGTTGAACAGACTTTTTTTTTCCATAGTTTTTTCAGAGTCTCATAGCTCAAGACTGTACTTGGCTTTCCAGTATTTATCTTTGCAGTGTGATTCCCTCAGTCTTTTTCTGTGTGGACAAGCATTAACAGGAATAAGTGAAATGAGAAGTCCTTTTCAAATTTTTGTGCATCTGTGTTAATGAAAATTAAAATCTTCAGCTGCACCATATTGTAAAACCTAAAAACATTGTAATTGGCAACATTGTAACTTACTACTACAGTATTTCTAATCAACAGTAGATTTGGTTGAATACAAGAACAGCTGTTAATTGAATAATAATTAATACTTCTGACCATTTATGTTACATATGTAAATGTAACATAATGTGAATGGCAGCAAAAAGAAAAAAAGTTTTCAAAAACTATTGAAAAAATTCTAGTTCCTCACTTCCTTATATATTTTGCAAATAATAGCTCATAGTGACGTTTACCCTTCAGGATAAGGTTCACAGATACTACCTAATCTCTTTTATAATTTAAGATGCTGTCTCTATATATTGGTGGAATAATAAGGGCTTTTAAGATAAAAGGGATTAAGGCTGAAATTTTATCAGATTTAATCCAGCACTCTGTCCCTGAGCATGGAAAAACTGAACTTTGGAATTTGTTCACCTGCAATTATCTTTTGGGTTTTTTTAGTTTTACTTAGCAACACAATTCATGTTTTTTCACATGTGAGCTGGTCCCATTTGAAAGAAGGAAGTGGAACTCAAGGAGTAGCCACTTGATGGACCAGATAATCTGAGTATCTATTAACTGTACTGGTACTTTCTGTATAATAGAGCTACCATTTATGTTAGGTATACTGAAAGTGATACTTGTGAACTGAAGTTCTTCTTAAGTACTATGATGCAAATCCTTTTTTAATGATATAGTTTTTCTGTGGTTATGGCTATCACTTGGGCATTTCATAATCTAGTTTCTGTCTGTAGTGTCTGTAGATGTATTTATACATTAAAGATTTCATCAGGAACTTGTTGCTGATGCTGTCTGCAGACATGTCTCTGCTGTGAAATGGAGGAAACAAGAGTCCAGAGTTTCTCTAAGCTAACAGAGGTCTTAGCTGCTAAGTCCACTTCACATGGCACAGCATCACCAACTCTTACTCAGGGTCAGTTCTCGTTTCAAGATGTTTCAACTTGGTGTGTTGTGCCAGACAATATAGTATAAATACACTACTGCTTAATACCAGTCAACTTGGGGATCTTTCCTGTTCCTCATTTCCACATGCAAATCCTGATTAGTCACTCTCCAATGTAAGTGTATGTTGCTGCATTTCCGATTAATCTTATAGCATTTCCATTACTTGTGCATCCCACCTACTTACTTTTCCACAGTTTTACTCTGTGTCCTTAGAGAAATTGCCCGCAGTGATACTACTTTGTATTAGGTCTTCACCTCATACCCCTTCGTTCCCTAATTATGTAGAATAAGTAAAAGGAGGAATTAAAGACCACCCAAATTATGAGGATAAGACCATCATTAAAGCATGTTTTATTTCTGATGCATTGGAAAATTCCCCAGTAGGAGTAAAGTTTGAGTATGTGGAAGCAACAATTCCTCAGTAATGTAAAAATATGGAATAAGGTCTTCCAGCAACTCAATTAAATTGCTGATCTTGTTGTGTTCTGTTTCAGTTATGACTTGTATTTTCTTTTCTTCTAATGTTAATACACAGTTGTATGAATATTTTAAAATGACACCAAAACCAGGATGTTCTCTCATTGATTTACATGTTCCTAGTTTATTTAAGAATCAAATGGAAGGGCTTTTACATTACAATAAATAGAAAATTCATCCCCCTACAGCATGTTTTAGGACAGTTAAAATGGAGAAGTAAACTAATGATTAAAAAGGTTCCATGAGAATGTTTGCAAGGTAAAGGCTGTGAATCACAGAGCAACATTCAAGTTCAGCATTTGGCCTATTCCTTCTATAGTTCTTATTTTTCATCCAGTCATTGGGTAGTGGTGTCAGTATAATTGGCATGTGGAGCTGAAAACCATGGGCTGTATCCTTATTTCTCAGCTTGCAGGCTGGAGATAAGTTTGCTTGGTTTAAAGTCAACCATAGCTAGAAATAGTTGCCCATATGGGTTGTGGGGTTACATCTCCAGGGAAGTCATTTTTTTTGGAATTAACCTTTTTGCCAGTTTATTTCTGGCCCTCAAAGAGTAGCTCCTGAGCTAGGACAAGAGGGCCACAGTATTTGTACTGCTTGTTCAAGTGTCTGGAGCTGTGGTTTTCTCTCCCCAGTCAGTGCAGAAAAGGACACTTTAATTTGGAACTTATCAGGCCACAAGGTCCAGTGTTGTGTTTATACCCATAGGCACACCATACACCAGCAGGGTGTAAAAGAAGCTTAAGAATTACTTATAATGTGTCTAGAAGAAAATTTTTAATAGTTGTGTTAAAATATGTAACAAAGTAGTGTAATTTAGGCATTGTTTTAATATGTCTTTTACATATATGCACACATAAAAAATTTTGGGAATGTCTAAAAAAAAGTAAAAAAATCTCAAGCAGTTATCTATATAAGAGTGGTGGATGAAATAGTAGTATTTTGAGTTGCTGTGTGGCAGGTGTTATACCTAACAAGATTTGTGGCTTTTTTTCATATGTAAGACAAATATGTATAAAGGTGTCAGGAGCTTTTACTTATAAGATATTTTTTATATGTGTATTTCTTTATTTTAGTTATAAAATGCAAGTCTTTATTTTAAATTTCTCCCATAAGCCACAAATTGGACCCATAAGCAATAAACTGCCATAAACCACACTGTAATCTCTATCTTGTGTTTCAGTTTTTCACCTTTCCCATGCATTGTCTGTCAAGTTAAACAGTCTTCAAAGCAGAAATCTACAGTTTAGTGGAATTCAAGAAAACTATTATTGTGACTTGTCACTACTCTGGTCTTTATTTATTTATAGTATTTATGTTTGATTTCCTATTTAATTCTGGTTTTAGTTTCTTTTGTTTGCATATGTGCTGTGTGGTGGTACCAAACCTGCTGTTAATAATACATGAGAATGAGCTTTATCTCATAGACAACTGCACTTCAAAGGCGGGATGTCTTTATGCCAAGCTGTCCAATTTATCCTCTTTTCCTAATGCCCCCTTGAGAGACTTCTTGTAAGCACTAATCTCTTACATGACTGATGATACAATGAAAGAGCTAGAGGTTAAGGTGCAGGAGCAGGACAGAGGTAGGAAAATGATCCCTTCCGGCTCCCTATCAATATTTAAAGATTAAGGTGTGCTTATATCGTTTATACAGTACATTGCCAGCTGGAGCTCTTGCTGCCAGGGCTGTAATACTGCTCTGAGCTACCCACAGGAGCTCACACGCCTTTACATTCAACTTAGTTGTGCACTACAGATGGACTCAATACCTGTTGACACTTGTATTTTATATACATGACTGTATAGTGACAGAAAACTATGCTGCTGCTCTTGCTCCTGTTCCCATTCCCTAATTGCATTATCTTGACTTTGAGGGCAATCAGCAATAGCTTACTAAAAAGACTGTATGAAGACAGTGGAAAAGACACACATGGCATCAAAGAAATTGAGCTTCTTGAATGAATAAATGATAAATTAATGTCTAGAACATGCTGTTTTAACTTCCAGCCTCTAATCTCCACAAAATTTAAAGAATATTAATCCAACAGATAAATTGTAATGAGCTGTGGTAAGCTTATGTGAAAATTTTGAATTTAAATCCTTGCTTTTCTCATGTTAAACTAATTTTCAAAATTAAGATTACAAAGCTGGTTTGTAATTTGCCTAATGTCCCAATTCAGATTTCTTTTTTCTTGCAGTCAATTTGAGCAGTTTCTATTATCTTCCAGTCTCAAATGAATCAATCAGCATCTGACACAGTCTTATGGGTCCTCATCCATGTTTGCCCAAGGCAATGGAAATGAAATCAAAAGCTACCTCTATGAGTAGGGGCTTATAACTCAACACAGCACAATAATGTTGTATTCTGTTGAATACAATAAAAAACACCATGAATAAATTAGACTAGCTCTAGCTGGTTGTGAATTGGGATTTTTGAGCTTATGCAGGGATTTAATCTATCTAGTCCTTTAGGATCTGATTCTTAAAGATGCCTTTCATTCTGATCTGAAGGGATGTTTGTCCCTTTCAGTTTTATAGCCTGAAGTTTATGCTCTTAATTGAAATTTAGTAGATTCCCTCAGGTTATGATAACTCCTTATTACAGTCTCTGTATACTAGCTTTGTTCATTTCTGAAACCAAAAAGAAATAATCATTCTGCATTCACTTTGCTCCATTTGGAGGTGTTGAATGCCACCTAAGAACATTTTAGAAAATGCTAATGGTTATTCAAGTGCATTGTGTTCATAACATATATTGTACCGGTTACATGCAAAATAATCAGTGACAACCATCTCTGACCAATGTATCTTGCTAGATACCTGATTTGCCCTTGATTATCATAAGTAGAGGAAGAATTATTATGTTGTGACCTAATTACATGAATGAAGGCAAAGCGGCTCTTCAATGAGTCTAGAGAATTAATCTGCCTAAGTTTTTGAAACTGTCAAGGAAAGCAAAAATTTTGAGAGCTTGCTGTACCTGAAACACAGGTAAACTTGTTTGACTGGAGATGGCAGGACTCTACTGAACAGGGGAATTAGTGATTTAAAAGGCAAGAAGGCTTGTGTCGTGCCTCACATCAGTCACTTTGGTTTATTCCTGTAACGTGGCAGGGCCCAGGGGCATCTCGTACCCTGCATAAAAGTGCAACAATGTGCTCTCTCTCTCCAGCAGAGGAGAGACACCTCAGCAAGCAGCGGTTTTGACATCCGTGTTGGTGTCAGGGTGTCATAGGCAGGGCCAGACAAGTCCAGCAGAAAGTGCCTTGGCAATCCTCCACAGCAGGGGTAGCAGAGCGAGAGAGTTGGCGTTTACTGTTCAATCCCTTTCAACGACTTACATTCATAAATTGTTGCAAGCATTTTAGCAACTGTCTTATATATCTCTGTGGGAGTCTGGATGGATTAGTTAAAATGATGATGTTTTGTTTACGTGGCTATTAGTGCTATACCAGTGATGTAAAAAATGAAGTAATTAATTTAATTATAAACAAGGCATATAAAGAATGAAGGGACTAATAATGCATATGAAAACTTCCTTAGGTTTATCTCAGTTAATTTAAAAAGGTCAGCCTATTGTGCTTTACCAATTTGCGGTTGTTCCCTGGTAAATAGATTGTATCTTGTGTTTAATATTGTCTTTTTTAATATTGTCTTTTTATAAAAGCCATAGATTCTATGTGCTAAGAAATCTGTAGTAAGAACACATGCTATGATTATAACAATGATTTAACAAGGTTTGCCCTTTTTCTGTGGCTACTTGACTGAAAATAAAAGTGTGTGGTTTATACCTGAGGGAACTAATGTTTTCTTAATTTCAGACATTTAATTCAAGGAGTAAAGAGTAATGCTGAAAGACAGGCATGCTTATTGGACTTCCTTGTAGACCAGATGTAACATTTTGTGAATAAACTGGAAAGAATTCTCCAGATTTAATTTGCATTTTGAAATGAGAAGTACTTCAGAACTGTCTAGAGTAATGTGGATGCACAGCCAGTTACTTTAAGGCAGCTCAAACAGTGTATTTTAGAGAAATAGAAATTCATTTGTTACTTTCCCTAAATATTTGAAAATGTGAGCAATATAGTGGATCTGTGGAAAAAAATACCACAGTGCCATAATGGGAGCAGTGTGGTTTGTAAGTACTCTGTTTTATTGCTCTCAGGTCTGTGCTGGGAAGGGTAAAGCATCACTAGAAAGAGAAAACTGTGAGACATCCTAGTTATAGCACTTTTAAATGAATGCTGGTGTTTCTGTGAGCAGAGCTATATGTGGTGATGGTTTTTTCCTTACTCGTGGTGTGCTGCTGGTGAAGAGCCTTGTCCTGTGTCAGCTGGCAGCGGGACTCGCATTGAGAACACCCTAAACTGCCCTGAATGGTCTCAGAAAACCTATATTATATGAGGGAAAATATTCTGTGTCCTACTAGTACTAACACTAGGAAGTACAGTATCTTTTGGTAGTGTAAATTTTCATCAGCTCTGAAAGCACCCACAAGAGGTGTGAGCAACAGGTCTGGAGAACAGTTACTTGTGGGTGGGGAGGCATAAGGAGCATTATAGACCACCTTACCCTGAGTTTGCCTTGGCACATTCTCCAGTAAGGGCTCCCAGAGGACATATTTTGGAGTCTCTAAGTCAATCACGCTTTCCTTTAATCTGGACAGGATCTGAAAAATGATGATAAATTCTACCTGTGACACAGTCTGATATGAGCATTTGGGAATGGCCTTCTGAAATTAATTTCACAAGAAAATGGAAAGGCTCTATGCTCTGTTACCAATCGAGTCTTTCAGAGATTCAGCATGTCGATTAATGTCTTTTACTTGCTATTTAGTGGCTATATGTTGCCCAGATCCAATTACAAGTTTGTATACAGTTACATAGGTTAAATATTTGCTGTAAGAAACAAGGTGCATGTGAAGCAAGGGAGATACATTGTCAGCAAGAAGTATGTCAGAGATGCCAACTGTCAAATCTCCTTCAGAGAGTACAGGCAGGATATCACTGCTTCTCATACATCAGCAATTGTCAAATGGCAGTTAGGCAGACGTGTGAGCCGTAATAGATTAAGATCACTTGTGGGTCAGTATTTAGGAGGCTGCTTTAGCTACTTTGTATACTCACCAAAAAAATCAATCTTACAAATGGGAGGGAGCTTCAGCTGACATTCCTGGTCCTATGTTTCCTAAGAAGAGGAGTTTGAGTTGCATTGGTCCTTTTTTTCAGTGCACCTGAATTTTGAGTTTTAATTTACATTAGGTAATTTATAACCCACAAAACCAAAGATATATTAAAATTGCACAACAGGATGATGGTGAAAAAGGCTTATATTTTTACAATAAACTGAAATAAGATGAAAGTTGGTTCAGGTGTGTTCAGACAGCGTCACTTCCTTGGAATTGTCAAAACCTGATAGATGGCAAAATTGAAAGGTTTGCCAGTCACTGCATATCTCATTGCCCGCAGCAGAGGCAGTCCCTACCTGCTGTGTGGCCTGTTTTGGGACAAGGAGTGTGGCGAGAGGGGCTCGCTCTCTCTGTGCTGTTGGGGCCCGGCCCGGGTGGTGGGAGAGGAGCTGGGGGCTCTCTGCCAGCACAGCCTGGCTGGGGCATCAAGCTGCTGCGGTGTGAGGGGCTGGGGGAGCACAGTGACTGTCCCGGGGGGGCTCGGTGGGAAGGAGGATGTGCTGGCAGATGAGCTTTGTCTGTGCCTCCTTGTGTCCCTCTGACAACGGCCCACAAAGCTTGTGTGGAATTTGTTTGACCTGGGTGTCCATGGAGCAGCAGGGGTGCAAAGCAGGGCTGGAGGGAGGGTGCAGGCTGCAGGGGGGGCAGCTTACAGAGCCCTCAGGATTTGTCAGTTACTCTCCTCACCTGCAAGTGAGAAGATACAGAGTGATCTCTATGTGAAGGATTGTTTTCTTTGGAGTTTCAAATTGTGTCTTGAAAGCATAAAATATTGTAACAGAACAAATATTTCTCCTGTTTTGAGCAGCTCAGTTGAATAATATTTATTACAGTTTACTATGTATTGTCTATGAACAATGAAGAGTCTGGCACTCACAGGACCAAATATTGGATTGGATTAATCACTAGAAACATATTTCTGGAAACAACGCTGTAGTACTTGGCAGATAATGGACTCCATTATCGTGTCTAGTTACCTGACATACTGTGGAAGTTGTAGAACTAACAAAAAGCAAAGGTTGGCAGCATGAACCACCTACCAGTCCCCAAAAGTTCAGCACAAATGTTTTATTTTTGACAAAGTTATAAATAGTCAAAACCAGATTTAAAAATAGTGGACAGCAGAAGCTGCAACATCAACTCCTTTTTCAGCTGAGCCATGGTGGCTCTCAGAGCTACTCAGTCTCTTCTTTAAGCTCTGTCACTTCTCAAAGTCTGTGATTTTGTTAGGGTTTGTGGGGTTTTTTTGGTTTTCTTTAAGTTAAAAGAAGGTATAGGATCTATGTATCCATTGAGATGGAAGGTAGTTGACAAATAAAAACTTGATAATCAGACCCTTAAACAAGAAAAGTGCCTTGTGGGAATCATAGAGTGCAATCCCTGCAGTAGCAGAACTTTCTGCTTTTCTGTTGATGCTGCAGAAGGGGAGGGGATTGCTCAACGCATTTGAATTTTTAGAGAACATTTGCTTAGACCATTTCCTGCTGTATGCTACCTTGTCCCCTGTCAGACTTTTCCTTCTTTTTCTGTAGGATTAAAAGGATAGGGTGTGCAGCTGATGGCAGGAAAAGGGAACAAATTTTGTATTTGTAGAAGAAAACAACTTAGTTTTTAAGCCGTTACAGAAATTGAAAAATCTAAAGTTTAAAAAAAAATATTATAACCTTTGGAGGTCTTTGTGGTTTTTCCGTTTAAAATGTTTGCGTGAGTTACATCTATAAAAGGGGATTAAAGGAGATTTTAATGTTAAATAAACCCCCTTTTTTTTGAACCAGAATGAAATTCTTTTCACTTCAGATTACTACGAAAATATATTTTGTTGTATTTGCTTCATATAAACCTCCAAAATACATTCCTGAGATTCCATTGTCACTAAGTGCATTGGAAGCTGTTTATTTCAGACAAGAGGTAATTCCATGTCCTGTGAAACTTCTCCATTGGAAATAAATAGACCCCAATTTTAGAATGCTTATTTTGTCAAATGATGACATCACCAAGTGCTATAACTCTTGCTCTGGCAGATAGCTGTCTAGTATATTGTGCTGCCCAGTATAACGCATATCCTCAAATTTAAGTCAGTCGTGTCACACAATGTAAGGTAATGCCCCAGTAAATGTGTGGCATGATTTTGATTTTAGAGGCCTTTGTCTATAGATTTGTCCCTTTATGATTGCTGTTTGCCTGCAGAAATTTTATAGTGTCCTCATCTTACACAACTTTTTGTTCGTTGTTTGCTTTGTGTGATTATTTTTACAAAATATATTAGAAATAAATAAATTGATGGGTTCTGTTTTGAAATATGTAGTTCTGCAGTCAAGGGATAACAATATCATCCAAGTTATAATAAGCCTCTGTAGCTGAAGACATAATAGATATTTAGGGTTTCTACAGCCTATCCATATGTAGTGAGCGTGAGCTTAACAAGCCAAGGCTATTCAAAATGCACTCACTAGCAGAGGATATACAGTGAGACTATCCGTTACTAAAATGCTCGCTCCTCCTGAATAGCAAGGATATTAACTTAACTAATGATCCTTTAAATGGGTATGTAAAATATAATTTAAGCTACTAGCAACATGCAAAAGAGAAGCGTCATTTATTACTGCCAGGCTCACTGGCATGTGGAAATCAGAAAATCATTAGCCTTGATAGAAATAGTTTAATACAGCAGGGAAGAGAACACATTATTTAGAGCAGTTAAATGACAATTGATGCAACTGCTGGCAAAATGCAGAAAAATGAGTGTGATTTAGCAAATGATAAATACTGCACTTAGAACTTCTGCGTGCAAAAAATGGAAAGTCTTTCCTCATTATACTACAGACTTAGTCTAGGAGACAAACTTTTTCTAAAATGCAGCATTCACCAACCCTAATTTTTATAACTTTTTTCCAGCCAAACCTCATTCTTTCTCTGTCTGTGGAATTCCCTCTATTGTATAAGAAGTAATGTACAGATTGCTTCTCTCATTCTAGAATTGCAGAAATACATTAGGAAAGGGGTTTTCCCTCACTATTTAACATTGACTAGTAGCCGCCTACATGCTTGTTCTAGGTGGTGTCCGATCGCTCCGATGTGAGTTTCAGCAGTGAACAAACCAGCTCTTATTCTTACGTTTACAAAAATGACTTTAAATCTCTGGAAGAGATTTTACAGCAAACTTAAATGTAATTCCAACTTTCTTAAAGGCCTCTTTTTACAGTGAGGGTAGTATAAAGTGACATTGGTATAACCGAGAAGCAACTGGAGTCTGCTTCCCCAGAGCAAAGCCGTGTGAGCTGCTCAGGGCAAGTGGAAGCAACAAACGCCTTGTTCAGTACTGGGGAAATGTAGCTGCATAAAAATGTATATTAGAAAGGAAGAAATTACATCAGTATACTCTCAGGCTCTCTCTCTCTTTCCAGAAGTACAAAGAAAAAAAAACAAACAAAACCCAGAAAGAAGGAAATAAACCGAGACCCCAGCACACCCCCCGCCCCGAGCTATGCATTTCTTAGCAGAACTGACTGTGCACTTGTCAAATGTGCTTTTCTGTGTCACTGAATTTCCTCTCAAAGGCAGGTTGCACTGTCAGGTTTGTAACTGTGCCTGTCTCTTCTGGAACTTTTAATGGACATAGCTATGTGATTTTAGGGCCATCAACTTGAACTTGCACAAGCTTTACACGTACTCTTGGTGCTGGCTAGCTTGTTAAAGCATTCACTCTGGGCTTTGATCTCAGCACCCAGAGCTGCTTAAGTATTTTGTATTAGCAAATCATTCACTAAAATGAGTAAAAAGGTCAGAGAAGCAGGAACAGAACCATACTCCCCCATCCCTTCTCCCTGGTTATTTACTGGTGGTATAATATTTAGCTGCAGTGACTTCAGTGCACTTACACCAATGCAGATGTCCTACCTCTAGCGTTTCATCAACACAATTACTGAAATGTTTTTTAAAATGAAAGAGTAGGGGAGAATTGCAGCTTTGCATGGGGAAGAAACAGGAGAGGGGTTGTGTTGCTGGTTTCCTAGAGGTTGTATGACAGCCCCTAATTAATGGAGCAGATTTTAATAGCTCTCTGCCTTATTAAGACGTGATTTAGGGGGCAGAGTGGGCTAGCATTCAGGTCTCTGGTGTGGGAGGACAGCCTGCAGATGGCAGGTGCCAGCACACGGCATGGTCGTTCTGTTGTGATGACCCAAAGATAAAGCTGGGCACAGGCAATTACACCCTCCACACTCTGAAAATAAATGAGCATGTAATTACAGAGCTGGTGCTCCAGACAACTGAGTAGTCTTTTTTTTTTTTTTTTTTTTCCAAAAGAGGGTAAGGTGAATTCATATACATCATCTCATGAAAAAAAAAAAAAAGACACTTTAAATGAACTCTCAACTAAATTATGTCTAGGAACACAACCTAGTATACAGTGGGCTCATCATAATCTTGTTTATAATGTCTGTGTGTACTAAGTTTTCAGGACACTTGTCATTAAATGGTAAAATCCTGAGTCAATATATAGGAAGCTGGCTTGCATACAAACAATCACAATTGTTTTCTTCAAACAAACAAGTCTTTCTGCTTTTCACTTGACACATGACTCTGGAATGCTGCTTGACATGACTTGGATTTATTTATACGTCGTGTTCGGGCTGCTACTTGGCAGAGCTTTAAAACATGCGTAGTTCTCAATACGCTTTTCCCCTGCCATTTACTCGTGTTCTCTGAACATTAAAACAAACAAACAAACAAGTCCGGGCTCTGTATTGTCTCCTTACGGCAGCATGGCTATTTCAAGGTTAAAGCCTTGCAGCTCCCTCTGAAGGGCCAACTGTTTTGGGAAGTCCTTTTGCCTGTTGACAAACTGTTCTCTGCGCAGCTCCCAGGCAATAATGGAGTCCTTGGGATGCTGGATGTGGGAGGATAAACCTGCTGACACAGGCACTGCTGCTGTTGGTCTGTTCCCTGGCCCTTAGTCACCTAAAATGGTTTATGTCTCATGCTCTGTATGGCTGCGAACAAAATGCAGGCATTAATGCTTTTTTTTTTTTTCACGATGGCAGAAATGGCTGTACCAGATTGTAGAAAACATTGAATTTGTTCTAAAGGGGATCATCGTACTAAAACGGTGCAGGGAGACTGGGAGTAGCTAAATGTGAGAGTCTGGCAGTGTGCAGATTAATGATATATCTATGAATTGTGGCAGGGTTTTTTAGTCTTTTCCAGCGGGGCTTGTGTTTAGTACAAAAGTACTTTCGTCCCTCCTTGTTGAGATGTCTAGTTGAAGAACCTGAGGACTCAAGAGGTGTTCTGCAAATGATTGCAGAAAACATTCCTGCTAGGTGATCCATGTTCATGGTTGACAGAAGAACAGCGTGGGGGTATATCACTGCACATCAGTAACAGAATGTCTTGAAGTGGAATTATTTCTAAGGTTTTTATAAGTTCATCTGTTTGCTCTTACTATATGCAAAAATGACGTAGCTGTTCATTTTAAATATAAAAATATGACTTGGGCTGATAGAGACATGGGAGTTGTTTACTTTTTGATGATTATCTGAGCAAAGTGAGTATTCCAGTATATTTGAGAATGTGGAGCTCAGGACTGGAAGGAGTCATTTGATCATTGAGAGGTTTTTGTTTGTTCCCCCCCCACCCTTGCTCTTAGTCAGAGGCAGCCATATAACTTAGGTCTCATTTCGATATTCAGTAGTAGAATTTTCTTCTGCTTACTGAGAATCGCAGACTGTTACTGGCTATGGGAAACAAACTTTAGACAAGTTTGGCCTTTAGTCATTTACTACAGTTTAATGTTACACTGTGTTTCAGAAACTGAGCAAGAAAGTTTGAAGTCATTACCAATGTCATGAGATTCCTGTTAGCAGAAAACTTAATCAGGCTTTTGAGAAATGAACTCTTCTAACAGCATGATGCTTACCTGGAGTTAATAGCCACAACGAGTGCTTCAGAGGAAAGGGAATCACGGAATCACAGAATTGTCAGAGTTGGAAGGGACCTCTAAAGATCACTTAGTCCAACTCCCCTGCTAAAGCAGGATTGCCCAGAGCATGTTAGAGCATGTTACTCAGGACTGCATCCAGGTGGGTCTTGAAGATCTCCAGAGAAGGGGACTCCACCACCTCCCTGGGCAGCCTGTTCC
>JAOXNG010000042.1:35911364-35921897 GCA_028566535.1 Scolopax minor | reverse complement strand
CTATAGTTGAGGTGAATATTAAATTCAATTTCAATCCGAACAAGATTCTGCTTATTCAAAAGAATTGTGCCAGTATTGCCACCCCCCAAACCAATTTGTTTTTTCCCTAAAAAAGACATTGGTTTTGATATGGACAAAATACATGTTAATGAACTTTATTCTGACAGTGGTAGTGAAAACTTGAAAGCTAGATCCTTTTTAGGAAAGTACATATTTTTATAACCATTTCAAGGTAACTTTTTAATCCAAAAGATAGGAATATGATGGGTGGAGAAATGTCAGGAGATAATGCTTTCCCTTGAATCTCTGTTCCTCAAATGCTGGTGCTTTTTTTGTGATCTGAAAAAAATAAACCCCAAAAGTTTAAACTACCTTTTTTGATGTTTTCACCACTGCACTCTCAATTGGCAGTTTTATTAGTATTCTAAGTTGGATGAGAGGTGAATTGACTATCTTTACCTTGAGTATGTTCATAGCTTAGCTTTTGTTAATTTCTGGAAAAACAATAACATCTGTGAAGTAAGAGTCCATCAAATCAGAGCTGCTTACTTGAAACAGCTGCATCTTGTTGTGATATATGGAACTTGAAATGAGGTGAATGTTTTCCTGAAGGAGCTGAGGAAGGTGACATGTTACTGTGCACATGGGAGTGAGGAGGTGGCTGGCTGGGGGCTGAGCTGAGCTGTCCTGGAAGAGGAGCCTGGGAAAGGTCCAGCTCTGGGAATGAAGCTTGACATTTTTTCATCTTAATGTCTTAATAGGCAAAGTCAGGTTTCAGGTCTGCTGAGGGGTTTGGGTTATGTGGTTTGGTTTATTTTTATTTTAGGCTTTCTTGTATGCATCTGGAATCTGCTCATTGAAACCATCATGTTGAGGCTGGAGCATGTGTGGGACCTTGCATTTTATAGCACATCATGAACCTTTCCAACTCTTGTTGTGTGCATAAATGACAGGACCAGATAGACATGTTTTGTTAGACTGAGTTTCTGAAAGGGGAGCACCTGAGGGAAACACAAAGTCAAGTAAGATAAGATACTGCAAGAAAGGAAAATGGATGGTGTTAAAGGAAACACAAGTGGCAAGCAACTCCCAGCCAACCTAAGGTTCAGTCCAGCTACTTAATCACTGTCAAATGTTACTCTGTAATTAAATTATAAATCCTGGGGGTTTGGAATTCTGTCTTTGTTTGTATCTTTTTTTGCAGATAATGGAAGATTAGCGATATCATTAAGTTTTTTTTCTAGGCTGGCATTTGAAAGTTGATTTATTATTATTTTTTTATCTATATATACGTAGAAATGAATATGTATATATTTAGGTGAAAGATGTTATATATATATATATATATTTCCGAGTTAAATTGAAAGTCCTAGACATTGAAAGACCCTGCCTGGTTTTGGTATTCATTGCAACTAATGAAGGTTATAGAGGGTATTCCAAAGGAAAAATAACCCAAACATTCCACTTTCTCCTACATTTAATATAATTAGCAAGTTAATACTTCTTCTAGTCTCTGCTATCCTGATTGTGCAGACTGGTGAACAATGGGAGAGTAGGCAAGACCACGATTATCATATTTGTTTCTCTCAAACTCAAATGCGTAGTGTGCATAGAACCTGGCAAGTAAGTAAAAAGATCAGATGCTCGTAGTAGTTAATATACAGTGCTGCTGTTTAACAATCTTTTTGGAAAACCATTTATTGTCATGATGGACTCAAAAAAACTTTTGGATTGACCCTGCAGTGAAATAATAGCAGAAGTGTGGTAAAACCATTTTAAGTGCTAGGTCTGAAAATCTAAATTCAATGAATAATCCTGAAAAAAATGTAGCAAAGGAAGCCTAGCTTAGAGTTTGAGAAAGGTTGAAAATAAGAAAACTGTTGGTAAAACTGGAGCTGCTAATGCCTGCTGCAGTAAGCAGCTCAGCTTTTCTGGCTGCTGAGATTCCCAGTAGGATTCTGTAGACATCTGACTGGACGTTGGAAGGTGATACAGGATGACAGTACAAGAGTTTAAAAAATCACTAGCAAGTTTCTGAGAACATCTTAAACCACATAAGCCATTTTAGGGTCTTAGGGGTTTTGTTCTTTTTTATTTTCATGGGTAGGTGACAGATTTTTTTATTTTTTATTTTTTTTTTAGGACTGGTTTAAAAATATACCCATCAGGTCAATGAATTTTGACACACATGGGTAGCATGAAATTTTAGCTTTCACAGTGGAAGAGCTGGTCATGTAAGTTTTGTTTAGGCAGGGAAATTAACGCAAAACATATTCTTATATTTGTTATTTACTTAAGAATTTAAAAATGGACACATTGAATCTGTCCCTGGAGCCTGGCTTTCAAAATCTGCAGTTGTTTTACTGCCATTTTTATTTTAATCAAAATTGTCTGCTTTAGGGAAGATCAATTAAGAGTTATATTCCTCCCAGAGTCGAGACAGTTTTTGTAAATTAATCAAGGTTCCAAATACCTCTGTGAAATAGGTAGAATAATATCTCTTTTACAAATGAGGAAGGTGACACAGTTCAGTCACATGCCTTGCTTGAGGTCAGACAGTTAAAATGTTGGCACAGCTCATTAAAAAATTTCTAGTTCCTTTTTACTACATCCATTGGATCACAAACTCTCCAGCAATTTGCTCAGCATCCAGTGAAAATCAAATATTCTTTCTTTGAAGTCTCTTCTTCCTATAGATGGCCAATGCTTCAATTGATGTCCATGGCTCTGGTCTAAAACTGGTTTTTTTTGCTATTGACACATTCTGCCTGACTGCTTGGTGTTTTAAAGCCCTACTTTGAGAATTTACCCAACTATCCTCTCCAAGTTCTGAGGAGCATTTTGTGGTTTGAAATGATGCTGTGTTAGTAACTCACCTGTCAAACCTTTCAGAGGGTTTTTCCAGCATACCAATAGGAAGTTAAAAAGCTCTCTGGTCCTGTAATTACTTTTTTACACTTTTATGCCTGGTGTTTATGTCTGGCAAAAATCTGGCCATTGAATTGGCAAAAATAGCCAAGAGGAATTGCAGGCCACACTTTTTTTTCTGCTTTTGACAGATAAGGCTATCCTCATTTTGGCACTATTTTTTATTAGTATTTTTTTTATTTCTCTTACTTCTGTCATGCTTTTGTTTCTTTGCTTGATGCTCTTTCAAAATTGTGACACCCTGTCTCTGGCTGACAGGACAGGTGAGTTTCAGTCCTTGAGGAATATTCTTTCCTGCCTCGACAGAGGAGCATGGGTAGAAATCTTCCTCTAGAGAGACTGAACATATAATTTCTTTGACGTGTTTAGCCTTTGCTGACCAGACAGACACCCATGAACCAAGGTGTGCATAGGGGTGACAATTTATTATACTCTCATTGCTCTCTCCCCAGTTTCAGGCTGTTGTCCCTTTTTTGGAAGAAACGGAGTTTGTACTTTGGTGTCCTTTGAAGGACGAGAAAAGCAGAGATTATGTCTTGGGTCCGGGTCCTTTTACTGAAACATTTAATTATTTAAAATATATTTTGAGTTCCATTTGAACAGCTGCTTTTGTAAGCTTCACACTATTATCTATTTTAACTAAAATTGTTGCATCAGGATATATGAAAACTAAGCTTGGTCCTTGCCTGAGCCTACTTTCTGTAGATTGATTGGCCATATTGTTATTTAGCATCTGACAGAGCACGGAAGATTATTAGGCATGAAACATTAATCAGGAAATTATGCATTGCTTTCATAATTAATGTGCAACTGGACTTTACTTTGTAATATTGTATTAGCTCTTAACATGCAAATTATTGTAGGTAATTACCTCATTTTTCATTGGCCATTTGATGGATTGAAGTTTCATGCACAACGTTCACTGTAATTTAAAATCTTTCAATGATTTGCTTCTTTACTTTTTCATAAGAATCTTAGTTTTCTTTATCATACATCAGGCATGAAGAGCCTACAGCGCTGTAAAATCTAATGTACAAAGTTCAATTTTTCAATTCTCGTAACTCTAACTAGAACTGGCAATTTGGTCAAGTGTTACAGTTAAGATGTCTCTTGCTGTGGTATGTTTGAAAAAAATAAAGAATTGCCTGTGATGCTATTTATAGCACACAAGTCAAGCAGCCTTTGTACCATCTGCTGAAAACAAAAGTGAAACAGTAGTCTAGTGTATTATCCTTTATATTCTCTAATATATGGATATATTGTATTCAGTAGTCTGTGATCAATCAAGTAATACGTTGAAAAGGAATAATAGAATTATAAGTTTAAATGTTAAAATGCTTCAGCAGTTTTAAATTTAACAGTTCTGGGTGCTTTTGTGTGTGTTTACATCTAATATGTATACAGTGCCACATTATTACAAGTCAGAAAGTCATTATCATAACAAATATAATATATTAGAAGGTCTTTAGCCTATGAAAATATTTTGATGTATGTGAGTACCTCTGAAACTTTAGATAATTCTTTCTTCATGCTTTCTGAACTTACATGTCAAAGTCACAAGTATTTGTTGTGATCTTGTCTATTCAAAATCCTGCTCCTGTAAAATAGCTCCTACATAAAAGTCAAGCAATGTAAAATTGAATGCCTACATTTAAATAGATTTTAACAGATAATAAAACTCTTGAGATTAAAATGGTTTCATTCACCAAGACAGACAGTTTCCTCTGCAGCATGCAATTTGTGTCACATTAAATCTTTTTTTAATATTGTATTTTACATAAAATAAAAGCACAAATAAAAAGTATCATATAAAATGAAACCAGAAATGTTGTGCTTTTAGTCCTAAGTCAAGTAGCGAATGAGCTCAGGATACGATACCTGTCTTTAAACATTGCATTTCCATGGCTTGATTTGTGTTCTTTTCTGCCTATGCAGCTCTAACACTCAAATTTCAAGCCCTGCTACAAGAATTTCCCTTCCACAACATCTTACCTTTTTTTTTCCATTTTAAGAGAAAATTAATGAATTATAGTATGTCAAGAGCAAGAGAGAATTGCTTTTGCATTTGTAGGTAACAGTTTGGCATTTCAGAATATTGAGTTTACATCACGTAGTTGGTTCATCAGCACAGAGGTTTGTATCATGTCTGTTGTGATAAGAGCTACTGACTGTCATTTTCTCAGAAAATATTTAAATGGGTATGTGAAATTGTGTGTCTGAAAAATGTTTTTCTCCCACCTAATGGCAATGTCAAACCTTCTGTTACATGGAATTTGGTGCTTTGCAAACAATTTTTATATACAAGCTATGAGCTAGTGGACCGATGAAAATGCCTTTTCTTAACCATCACTTAATAAGTGGTGGCAAGAAAATAGATGAGAGTGGTGATCCCTAAATGACATGCTAATTAACAGTGCATGGATAATTCAGGTTCATGCCATTATCAAGCAAGGTTGGTTGATTTTTAATGATGGATGCACCTTGCAGAGCTGGATAGTTTGGAGGACTTCTCTTTAGGATGATGTTTCTGAGGGACCTGGGCATATATTTGCCAACTAGAACTGTATTTGTATTCTGAGAATGGAAGGAGCACACCTGATGTGTCAGTGTGTACAGTGCTGCATTGTATCTACTGATAACATTTGAGAAAGCTCATTAAAGTTAACTTTCTCTCCCTTCCTCCTTTCCCTGGCCCTTCTTCCTTCTGGTGAGAAGGAGGCCAGAGAAGCCTCCTGAAGTTCTTTGGTATGCTGTGCACAAGTAATACTGACATTGCACTCTTCAACTAAATAAAAATGCTATTAATTTTTAGTAAATAAAGAGCAGGAACAATAAACAAGTTCAGACTTTGTAGTCTGAGTAGGTAGGGTACTTGAGGGATAGTTAAAATAGGTAGGTAGCCAGTCAAAATACTGTACTCTCATTAATAATCCACTGCACTGTATGTTAGCTATAAATATTTCAGGCCTAAATGGAAACCAAAAAGAACAATCTTGCCAATGAACCTATTTCTCAGAACAGGAGGAATTGGTTTAAATACCTCTACCAATTACAGTTGAAGGCTGGAAATTGAAATGGGAGGTGAGTTGCGCTGTGCCATGCAGTGGTGCATGACATCACATACGCTGATATCCAGGCACACTGCAGTGAAGTGCCACCTAGAGTTATTTTCTGGGTCCTGAAAGTGGCACTGAGTGATAGTTTCTCCTGTTTCCCAGCCAGGCAAGTCTCCAACCTCATAGGGTCTGTGAGCTTAACATAAGGTACCTGAAATAATCAAGAAATTATTTCAATTTTTTTTATGACTTTATGCTTTAGGTATGTATATGAGTTGGTAATTTTGCCTGTTCATATGCTAAATGAATTGAATTCTGGGAATATTTCTTAACAGTACAGATGTTGACTGCTTTGTCCAAAAAGTGGTATCCTCACAGGCAGCAAATGTATATTGAAACTCCCATGTTAATAGTTAACTAGGGGAAACCATATGGGGAAAATCTAAATTGTGGACCTTGATGAGTATTGTCTCTGATGGTTTTCTTTGGGATCTTAGGAGGCATCTGTAGCTTTAGATGGGCAGCAGGGACATCTTTTCTTTTCAGCTATTGGAAGATAAGTCATCAATTTGTGGAGGATCAACTTGAGCTGTCCGGTGCCTCCCATGTGCCACTTTTTTCCTTAGAGTAAGTTCTTTTCGCCCTAATCTTATGTTATGAGGCATGTAAACACATAAGCAATGTCTCCATGTTTAAGGGTGGGGAAATAATATTTGTCACCATAGCTAATAATTCAGTAACAAACTCTGGGGAGAAACTAAGGGAAAAGGGAAAAAAAATCTGCTACAGAGGTAAGAATAATCTAAATGTTTTTACTTAGAAAGTCCAGTACTTAATTGAGCTCTTTTTTAGCTGTTCTGATCCCAGCAGTTATTTGTAATATTTACTTCAGAATATATAGTTGTTGTTATGCCTTCTCTTAATTATAAATTCTTTTTTTTTTCTAATAAACCTGCTCTATTAATCTTGTAGAAATTAATTTTAAATGAATGAAAGAAAATCAGACAGTAATAAAATATTGAAATAAAAAAAATTTAGGCCATGGAGCCTTGATGTTGACTTAAATACTTTAGGTTGTTCACATGAATTGATTGCACCAGTGATTTGAACTGATAGCTGTGCCATTTTTGTCAGTATTCAAAATACTTGCATTTTTTGCAACTCATTAAAACAAGTTTGAATTGTTTTCTCTTGCTGAAGTAGATCAAATGTTGCATAGATGCTAGTGATGCACTAATATTGCATAAACCTGTTTTCTGTCAGATACCAAAATTACCTGCATAGGCCCACGAAGCACCCAGCCTCTAACAGCAACTCATGCAAATCACCTGCACTCTAGCGCAGTGCTTAGGTGTGTCTCCCAAAATATGGCAGCAGGTGGAGACAATAGGGACAGAAAAAAGTAATACAAGGATTAACTGGAAACTGAACAGTTTGTCACAGAACAACAATGATAGGCTGTAGTCTAAGCAATTGGTATCTAAGACAATATAAGTTACTATATTCAGCCACAGAATAGCTTTTAGGATCATTCTGATTTTTTTACCTGTCGTACCGAAAGAAATTGAGTAGTATGTTTTGAATAATATGTAAAAATAAGTCATTACTGTGCTACCTTCATTGTCTCTTCTACTCTGTCTACAAATTTTTTTTTTTGATTATTGGCATTTCTCCATCTCTTGGACTGTTCAGAACTGACAAAATCCAACAGGCTGATTGCTATAGCAATGCTGTGAGAGAATAGTTGAGTCTTTTAAGCTCAGCAGGCACTTTTCCCTGGTAAGGCTCTGTGAGACTATCTAATACAACAGCCACATTATTGCAGTGAGGCAGGCCAACTCCATTCTGTGTCACATTACCAGACTGCAGCCGGCAACTTCAGGGAAGTGATCCTCCCCCTCCATTTTGCACTTGTGAGAACCACAACTGGAGTACTGTGTCCAGTTTAGGTTCCCTACGACAAGGTATGGGACATACTAGAGAGCTTGGTGGAGAGATGTTGGATAACTTGACTTCAGCAGGTCTTTGATGTTGTCTCCCATAATACGCTTAGCCATTCCAGCTGGCAGGGTGGATGCAGACTGTTTAAGTGTATGGAAAACATAGGTATAAAATTAACTGTATTGAGAGGGTTGTGATCATGAGTAGAAATCCAACTGGTGGCCAGTTATGGGCAGTTATGCTATTTAATGCCTCTATTATGAAGCTGGAGCCCATGTGGTACAAGCAGAAACTGAGAGCATGGAGTTTAAGGCTGAAGCTTTAAGAGAAAAAGAGAAAGGGGCAAAGTTCATGCTGTCTATAGCTGTTTGATGGAAGGGTATAGAGAAGTTGAGTCTTGGAGTCTTACAGTGAAAGCATGAGAGGTAATGCTCGTTAAGTTGCAATATAATTCTACTTAGATGTAAGAAAAATATTTTCATCATAAGTGATGTTAAAGCTAGATGTGTTCAGCAGCGCTGTGGGCTCTTCAACCTTGGAGATTTTAAAAACTTGCCTGGACTAAGCCCTGAGCAACCTGATCTAGTTGAGAGGACTTTGAGGAGGAGGTCCCTTCCAACCTAAACTATTGTCTGAATCTGTGAAATTATATGCATTATCTTAATTTATAAAGAGAAATTCAAATGCATTATCAATAATAAAATTTGTTATATAGAAAACAGTATACAGATATTTCCGTGTACTTTTAAATAAAAAAATTGGATTGCCTACTGATTTCAGTTGTCTTGTCAGTGCAACAGAATTAAATTCCTTCTGTTTGGAAGTGAGGAGTTAAGATATGCAAGTAATGTCCTTCATTTAGACTCTTTATTAATTTTATGGCAAATGAACAAAATGAAGAAAATAAAAGCAAAAGCATATTGACTTACTCTCCATCAGGATACTCCACCCTCTTCACCTCTAGAACTCTCCCTTCTGCTGCTTGACCCTCTGTCCAGACAGCTCTCTCCTACGTGCTGCCAGGACTGTCGAGTTCAGTTCACTCCTCAGGTCTCACTGCACCCGCTCTCTGCTCAGCGAGTGAATCAGGGAGTTCTGAACTATTAAGAAGCTTATTTCAATCCATCAGATGTCTGAGAGCATTAGGGTCGTACAGTAGGGTCTGAGTCCAACAGAAGCATCTATTCGATCAATATGTACATGAACAAGAGAATATTCTATGTTAAATCACTGCAGAAACATAAACTTTTCATGTAGCTAATGTCATGAGTTAAAGAAAAAATAATATTTCAACAAATGAATTCACTAGAATTCACTAATGAAGAGAGATGAAGGCAAGAGAAAATACAGTAGGAGGTTAAAAGTAATGATGTAATTAATAAAGGATAATTATAGTCTCTGTTTAAGGATCCATGAAGTGGTATTGTTGTATATTTTTGAGCTGATATAAAATGCTATACAGGTTAAAGAGAACACATAATTGGGATTTTTGCAATCTGCGAAAGTTTTCAAAATTTAATTTTGTGTGTATTTATTCTAAATTAGGATAAAAGCTTCTGAAAAATACATACTAACATCTTGATAGCCAACAGCCAATAGCTTTCCTTGCTACTGTTATTTTTTTAAATCAAAAATATTGGATATTCAGAACACTGACTGCTGCATCTAATCAGCCTATGATGTGAGCTCCCATTTTGCACTTGTTAAATATTTAATCAAGCACCTTCACACATTGTTTCATACACAGAAAAAAATTTGCATAAATAACAAAATATATATTCCATTAGAGGAATAGAGGTAACCTAACTTTTCTATGATGCAGAAAGCTTGGGATTCAAGGCCATCTTTTGAGTAAAACCTGTAGATTTCACATGCCCCAAGTAAGTTCTCCATCTTATGTGCTGCTGGTTCTCTGGGTCATGGAAGAGAGCTGTTGTGCCAGGGTTCTACTCTTCTGCTTAAGTGTGCTGTTTAAAGTAGTATTTCATACACTTATGGTGATTGGAGGTCAAGTTTAAGAGTTTATGAGTTTGAATTCTCTGACTCTCTCTCCCTTTTTGTCCAAATCGTCTGGGCTTGTTTTGACTTCTGTCCATGATGTCAGAGTTAAACCAAAATACAACAGTTAGTTCAAGTGTGGAAGACTTGAGCGATACCATTCTCCATAGGTTCTGTGTTTTCTGGGGGGCTTATAAATTTCTGTCTTTTCAAAAGTCCTAGCTACTGCTTTTCTATGTTAGTGTACTAGGTGTACAGGTGTTTTACCCTCTTGGGTGCTGTGCAGTTTATCTCAAACATAGAGTGACACTGGGCAGTGTCCTAGAAGTTACAGAAATAAAATGTGAGTCTGGAAAAGGCAACTTTCACCAATTCTTTGCTTCAGGAATCCTTTTTTTTTCAAATTGCCATTAGGAAAGAAATAAGCTTTACTTCATTCATCTGTGATATTCTCTTTAAACAACTGCTAAGCAGTTGACACTCACCTAAATGCTAGAATTATGTGGATATTGTGTTTCTTTAGAAAGGTTAAACTGGTTTCAAGTAACATACACAACATGTCTTATAAGTACTGATTATCCTGGAACGAGAGATTTAGCAGATGCAGACT
>JAOXNG010000042.1:35884823-35899126 GCA_028566535.1 Scolopax minor | reverse complement strand
TCAGATTATCCCCAGAAGCTGGCAGGAGGTACAACAAACAATGGATTTGGCATTTACTCACGTTTTCTTTTGCTAATTTCTTTTGGAGACTTCCTAAGTACTTGAGTTAAATGTTCTTGTGATTTACTGATGGATATTCAGTGAACGTTCAGGGACTATAACATATCTAGGTAGATAATCAGGTGTTTAGCAAAGTAAGTTTTCAGAGAAAAAAAAATTGTCTTCTATCCGATTCTTTTGATGTTTGAATAATAATCTGTTTTTTCTTTAAAAATACAGTAACGTATTTTCCTCCAGAGAGATTAAAAATCTGTAATATCCAACATGTAGTGAATTATTTTGCACCTAAACACCAGTAGATGGTGGAATGAAGTACACTTAGATTTTAAGCATTGCCTGCAGCCTTTAAATGAAGCTGTCTCTGATGATTTTTAAGGATCTGTTGTAAAAGATACACAGATGCACAACTTAATTTTTAATACATATACATTTCAGTGCCTTTTCACTTCTAGAAAAACACCTCAGAAACAAGCTTTAGATTTTCTAAGTACATAAATTAATACCAGCAAAGGTGTGTATGCTTTGATAAATTCCGGATTCCATCTGGACAGTGATAAGAGGTCTTAGTCTGTTCAGGAGGGATTTACCTAAACATTATGCAAATATTTATCTCAGATGGTGGCTGGAAATCTTATGTATTTATTCCCACAGTTGTATTTAAACTACTCTGGTTATTTTACAATGTGATCAAGAGAAAGCAAAGAAGTGCAAGGATGTTAGCTACATTTGTTATGCAGAAAATGTAATACAGAATAATCCTTGAAAACAGTTGGATGTAAAATTCAAAGCTGTGCCTAAGCTTAGGAAACTGTAAATGTTTTGAAATTCATTAATTTCCAGCTATGGTGTTCTGTAATTCGAAAACATGCAGCGGTACCAGAATAGTAATCAAGATAACTTAAACTGAACAAAGTACTTACTGGGTACATGAAAGACAGTCACATCTGTTGTGCCATTTACAATGATGTCTTTAATTTTTTGAATCAGCCATAAAATTACTATAGCAAGTAAAGGGAGTGTTTCCTACATTGTGTTTGAATAGTAGTCAATCTCCAACTCTAGAATAGGTTTGTTTACCACCATAACATAATCCCTGAAGTCATAAAATTTACACATATATCAGGAATCATAGAATGCTTTGGGTTGGAAGGGACCTTTAAAGATCATCTAGTCCAAACCCTTGCAATGAGCAGGGACGTGTTCCAACTACATCAGGTTGCTCAGAGCCCTGTTCAATCTGACCTCAAATGGTTCCAAACATGTATTGAAGCCAGGGGTTTCCCTGGCACAGCTGTAGGACCTTGCACTTGGCCTTGTTAAATCTTATGAGGTTTACACAGGCCCACTTCTCAACCTTGTCCATGTCCTTCTGGATAGCATCTTGTCTCTCAGGTGTGTCAACCGCACCACTCAGCTTGGTGTCATCTGGAAGCTCACTGAGAGTGCCCTCAGTCCCACTGTCTATGTCTGGTAAAGTTATTAAACAATACTGGTCCCCATATGGACCGCTGAGGGACACCACTTGTTACCAATCTCTATCGGGACATTGAGCTGTTGATCAAAACCCTCTGGGTGTGACCATCTAACCAATTCCTCATCCACTGAACAGTCCACCCATCAAACCTGTATCTCTCCAATTTAAAGAGAAGGATTTTGTGAGGAACCATGTGAAAGGCCTTGCAGAAGTCCAGATATCTCTTTCCCAGTCCACTGATGGTAGTTACTCTATCATACAAGGCTGCTAGGTTGGTCAAGCAGGACATGCCCTGGGTGAAGCCATGCTGGCTGTCTCAAATCACCACTCAATCACCAAAAGCTAGTAGGACTTAATTATATCTGATTAGCTGTAGATATTTGTATTTTCCACTTTATTGCTGTAGAATTATTCTGGCTTCTTCCCTTATTTTTTGTATGTTCCATCACATCTGACTACAAATTTACAGAAAATTTGTGTAATATGCAATGAAAAGTAAGGACAATGTGATGCAATTAGTCAAAGTGTTACTAATTTTGATGAGTTCCCCTGTGAATCACTATCTGTTTTAGATCCCTCCATGATAGACAGGAAAATATTTGCGTGTTACTCTGCACTCTTTCAGTATTGACTCTCTCTACTATTCAAATTATACAGTATTATAGAGTGTGTTCTGTTTAATACTAAACTCCACTAGCAAACTCCTGCTGCTTAGTTTTCCTTCCTGTACAAACTGCTGTTTATTCCTCCCTTCTCTCTACACATCCTTAATTCTCTTACAGTTCTTATGCCAGTGTCTATCTTATGCACAGTACCTTATTATTTCCCAAGAGACACAATATTAGATCTCTTTTAGTATTACAGAGAGATTGGATTGACTCCATTTCCATCATGAAAATCTGGTTAGCTCATTTTTAAAAATATTACCACTAGAGAATTGGCAAACCCATGCTTGGCAAATCCTTGTAGTATTTTAATCCATTTTCCACTTATCCTTACGCTTTTATTCTTTTTTCTTACAAAGATTTGCATATTGATGAAAGAGGTGTATCCATAATTAGCCTGGTCTCATTTTCATCTTCTAGTATGGGTGACATCAACATACCAACATTCTACATCAAGTGTGTAGAAACCTTTAAGCTGCCTGTGTGTGAGAAAGCTTCAGAAGATGAAATTGTGCGTGGTGTAGAGACAGTCCAGTGAGGGCAGGGAACAGCATTGCCAGCTACACCCAAAGGTGGCTCATACAGTGCTATATAGTGCTTTCCCTTTGCTCTCTGATATACCAGATTTAGGCAGAGAAGTTAAGTAGTCATTAAATACTATCTCTTATTTGATAGCTTTAATACAAATACTTATTTGCAAACTTGTTATTTCTCATGCTTTTCTATTCCTTTTCTAATGTACTGTGTAACTTAAAATGAGTTAAGTTCTTTTTTTTCTCTAAGTCTAAAAGAAACTATGCTACCTTTCTTTATTTATGACTTCTGCAGATGAAGGGCACATTTATCCATCACCAGTTGCCTGAGCTATTCATTCACCATTCTTCTGCTCTCTTTTTATTAAATTAAACTGGTAAATATGTGAGTCAAATGATGGCTTGAACATCATGTTCTTTTCTTGAAATCGGGGAATGTCATCTCCTATTCTCTGTCAGGCCTACAATTTTTGTCTCGTTTTGTCCAATTGACCTCTTCCAGTTTGCATTACCTAAGCTGAACAAGAGGATCATTTAAACGCCATGAGCTAAAGCTCCAAAAGAATTATGTCACTGTTCTCTTTTTCTAACAGTGCCATATCAGAACATTTTATCAAAATGTGAGAAGTGGTCACAAGGCATTTTAATCTTAAGTTTTTATCTGCTGCCAATCTCGCACATGTATGACAAGGTGAATTCTGTGTGAATGGTATTTGTTGCTGAAAGCATCAACCCCAAACACAGTCATTAGCCAGTAAGAATGAGATTATTTAAACTAATAAGATACTGAAAACCATAGAGACTAAAAGATCTGATTTTTAAACTGATCGCATAGGAAGACATAGTGTCAGTACATTTTTCTATGCTTTTGATAAAGTTAAAAGGTTATTTCTATGTGGCTTATTTGTGTTTCTGACTAAACTCTTAACTTGAAAATACAGAAGATATTAGCTGATTTTACCTACTATATTTACCTTACAAAATAGGGTATCTGTTTGTATATGCAGGTGGGTTTTTTTCAGGTTATAGAAATGGAAAGAATCATAGTGAAGCTACAAGAATTTTAATGTATAATGTAACCTACAGTTTTGGTTGCACATACAGTTGATGGCTTCTGTATTGTAACTCGTCAGTACAAAGGACTTCAGTGTTACAGGTCAAGATCAGATTGTAGGAAAAAGGGAATAATTCAGTTCCTCATTTGATGAAGAAATTATTTCCTTTTAGCTTGACACAGCCACTAGACTTTTTTCTTTAAATCTTCACAAAAACAATTTTTAGTGTCAATATAACCGGTCTGTAATACTATATTGATGCTAATTTATAAAAGTACTTAGTATAGGCTTATTTTAAATACAATGTATAATTTTGTGGCAAACCTTTTAGCGGGTCTGTAAATTGACATCTCCTGTAATCAGCAACTAGGAAACAATAGTTTTCAATCAATCAGTGTAAAAACCCTCCTGTAATACACGTACAGTTCTCCAGAGGATCACTGTGCTTCATAATTCAGACGTGCACTTTTCCCTTTTGAGTCATAATAGAACAGCGACCATTTGGAGCCCTTAAAGATGACAAAATAAAAAGAGTTCAACACTGAAAAGAAAAAACTGACAGTTAAAAGCTGGAAACAGTTTCAAAATGATGCTTTTTCCATGTAATAAATACTCAATCTTCAGCTTAGACCTTTCTATTAAGCAGATGTTGTTATTGGCATGGCTTGCTACTTCTCTCTAAAAGAATCAGTGCATTTAGAACAAGGCTTGTACCTTTTAACTACAATAAGTGCATTAGGGGGAAAAGATGGCAGAATTCATCATGTCCAGAAATGTTTCCCTACATTTATATAACCATTACAGGAGTATTTGCTACGAAGGCAGCGTTTGTATTTATTTTCCGGTATTTCTCTGTTAGTTTGTTTTTCTCCTTTGCAGTGTTCTTCAGCAGGATTTCCACACCCAGTGCCAGTTGCATATTTTTAACTTTACCTCTGGAAGAATAGCTGAATATAAGATTAATGAGACTATGGATAATTGGATGAAAAGATACATTCTTTTTCACTATCTGACTTTTATGTCTATACTTCGTCTTTGGTAAAGCCATTCCCCGGGCGCTGGGCAGTAACAGTTAGTTATATAATAGTTGAAGCAGAAACAATTCTACTTTTTCATCCCTTCTTAGCATTCAAAGGTCTATGAATACAAAAGTTACCGAGATGAGTTCCTCTTGCTCCAGGAAGGGGCATGCCCAACCCATTAGTATATGGTATAGATTCACTTTCTTTACATGGAGTAGTTTCATTTTTTAATCTATTTCTCTGACAATTAAAGTAATTTTTCTCAAACAGCAGAGTAGAACAGTTAATCTTTGTGTTTTGAGCGAAGGATAGTTTGCTGACATTAATTTCTCCATGCTAACAGCTAGATTGAATTTTCGGTATGAAGTCTTGGACATTGCTTAAACAGTTTAGGAGCAATTAGATTTTGGGTTATCTTGCCCAGGACCAAGGAATATTTTCAAGGTGCTGAATGTTCTCGCTGTCTTTAAAATCTGTCCCAAACCACTTATGAAAAAATTCTTCCATAGGCCTCTTTTATTCCAGGAATGATCAGCTGTTAAGGACACTAGTTGAGAGAGAGGAATGTGCTTATTACGCACTTAAGGCTTAGGCTGTTCAAGTCAATGAAAAGGCATTTATTATCCTTAGAAGCATTGTGATGCTCTTTGAACCTTGGTACAGCATGATGAGTAAAGCTGCTCAGGCAAAGGCAGTGAAAAGGAGCGTTGAAACTTCCCTCATGGTAGCACCAAAAGAATAAATAGAAAGTAAATGAGGTGAGAAGTAAATATTTATAGATTTGAGCTGTTGGCTTGGCTTGGTAGAATTAATTGCACAAATATTGGTGCACAATGATCCACATAAAGCATTAAATATTGTGCCCTTTATCAGGAACAAATAAAGTGGAATCTGACACAAGAGAGGTTTGAATGGTGTAATCATGAGTGTCATTCTTGTGGCTGTTCATTTTATCTTGGCCTTAGCAGCAACATTCTCTACAATTCAGACCGAGGATGTGGGTGAACTGATGTAGTGTCTGATCCTTTATATTCTAAGAGTGTTTTGCTTATAATCACAGTATTAAGAAAAGAGATGTATTTACCAGAGCAGTGTCAGCCAGAGCTACGCTGAGCTTTGGCCCAGCACCCCCAAAGCAGCCTGTGTGTACTCTGCTCTGCAGGCCCGCCTGGGCCTGGTTTGATTGGAGTCACCCAAACCATTTATAGGGTTAGGGGTTTTTCTAATAAAGGTGTTTCCTTTTATCTCGCCATATTAGGTTTTCTTACAGTATTTTCTAAATCTGTTTATGATGGCTTATGCTAAAGAAAATACAGCCTGGGATTGTATGTGCTTTCTTGTTGCCGAAAATAAAAAAAGGTGTTCCTGCAGGTTCAAAATGTTTGATCAGACTTTCCATTAATTTTTCCAGTGTGAATACCTGCGTTAAGAGCACTTAACTAGTTATGCTCTACGTCATGTAGTAGTTGCTCTAATCCATCTTGCATTAGCTAAATTTGGTGAAATAGCTTGAGGGTTTGCTCACTGATAATTATTTTAAATAAATATACATATAGTTTTATTAGAAATTCTACAATTCTTGGGGAAGTAATTTAATGATATTGCATTGTAAATAGATTTATTTTTTTTTGCTGGGATGAAATAGTATAGGTGTTTTTTCAGATTTATATCTTTAAATATGATGATCAGATAACAGTTATATTTCTGTGCCGGTTAGAATTGGAACACAATGCCTATTTCCCCTGGTAGGTTGTAGAAAGATAAATTTTTCAATACTGTTCATTATCTTTCTTGGTTCATGAATGATTTAATGCATATTAAATTCTTTTTACTCCTGAATACTTGAGCGTCTGAAGTTATCATGAATGATGTTTAAAACCTTATTAGGAATTATTATCTTGCAGTCTGTTGGTCTCTGTTGATGGCATTACTGGCTCATTCACTCTTTCTTTGATCCATGAGGAATTCACAGAGAATCCAAACATTACAGTTAAGAGAATCCTGTCATTTGACCCAAATGTGTGTGATTCAAAAGGCATTTTTCCCTGTGTGTATAAAAGTAAAATCTTCAGGTTAAGTTTACAAGGGTAGTATTCAAAAAACATCTAGATGATTTGGATGCATAAATTTCACTGCCATCAAATTTTAAATTCTGAATATAGCATAGTTGATTCTTTTTCAGCTTAGCTTACCTTCTTAGGGAGAGGGAACTTTTGTATTCTTATTTTCATGCTGCAGCACAGTAAGAGTCCAGCTCCGTCTGCTGCAGAGTGAAAAGAAATTGCAATTGTATTTTATTATAGTGACTTTGAAAGATGCAAAAAAGTAGTCAGAAACCAGCTAGTATACTTGGTAACAGTAAAAATCTTATCAACCACCCTTAATTGTGAATAACTGTTGAGTACTTCTGTCCAGCTCCAAGACTGGACAATTTATTTCCAAAGAAAATTCTTATGTCTTGGCGCTGGGTCACACAAGCACTTTGCTGTTCTTGAAGGAAAACTGCTGCTGCTGAAGTACCTGATATTACTCTAAATTTCATTAAGGGTGAAAACTGCAACAGCACTATTGTTCTTAATCAGTAGATATGGCATAGAAAATATTTGGCAGACTCCAGACATCATTATGTGCTGGAAGTCTGTGGCCCCTGGAACTGCCTTTTTAAAAAGTTGTCATAGAGGAGAACGCTGCCATCAGAATCCCAGCAAGGTTCTTACTTGCTGTCATAAGTAAAGCTTGGCATAATTATGAATAAGTCTATCATTCTTTTTCTGTCTTCCTTTAGTACATAGACATACTCTCTGTGTCTCTGTATTTCTATCAAGTAGTAGAAAATGAACTGTGTTAGAAAACAAGTGTCAGATAGCAGATGAGTGCTAAGCTTCAAAACTGGGAAAGACTAGTCTTCTCCAAGAATGAAACATTAACTGGTTTAGAAAAGCTCAAACATAATATTATGAGTACACCTACACACGCAAATGCAGAAAGATTATTACAAGATCCTAAAAACTTCCAAGTTTGAAATACAGGTGAAATATTATTTAAGCTGCCCTGTGTGTATCTATAGTGTAATTAGAAACTGATGATTATTTTTACAGCAAGAAAATGGCTTCTGAAATAAATAGTTCCTCAGTATTGTTAATTCACTTAAAATTAAATTATTTCATCCTGTCCATTAATTTTTTGCTTCCCATTTCTTATTTTTTTTTCTGCCTGGCTTGAAGTGCTTGGATCTGATTTTGAAAGACCAAATTCATTCATCAGAAATTGTGCTTTGAAATACAGGAGATCAAATACTCTGATAAACTGGTGTCTTAAGCCAAGCAACCAGCTTCTGTGAATGGAGAAGCTCTGAAAATCCAGGAGGTTAATCATGGAGCACAAATGGAAGCCTGAGGAGGGTATGAGCATCTTGCAAAAAGCAGAGCAGATAGTTTTGGTCAGGGCTTCATACTGTTTTAACACTGGATTGAGAAACTGATGAGTGCAGGAGAGAGGCATAATCTCCAGACTGTCTGCTAGCTTTGCTTGTCTCAGAAAAAGATTGTCTTCAGCCCTGTAGGGGTGGTGCTTGCATAGTGTTGATGATCTTAAGAGCCTGCAAAGGCATCAAGACTGCGCAGAGGTCATAGGTGTGAAGCAGCTCCCTGCATTGTTATGTTGAAGTAATATTTTCACAATCTGTAATTTAGCCAAATGTGATGTGATTTTCAGTCTGAATTCAAAAGGAGCTTCTTTGTGTATGGCTGCTCCCTTCACCAAAACACGGGGTTCTTAATTTGTTTTGCATTTATTAGTGAGGCTCTTTTTAATGGCTTACCTTCATTTCTGAAAAGGCAGATTTTTTTTTCCATTCAGCCTACAAAACTTTGACTCACATGGAAAGCTTCATCCTGGCTGATGAAAATTTAATAGAACTGTAAGAAACTAATACTGTTATTACTGGAAAAAAAAAAAAAAGATTTTGAAGTCTCAGATTAAATCTCAGCAAATAAATAGTTTGGTATATTTCCTCACTGAGATGAGTAGAAATGGATTTCTGGAAGTCTGTTTAATTGATATAGCCAGTTGAAAGTATTGCTTCCTTATCTAGCAATGTCTGTTTTGCTGAGATTCCCTTTTAAGTAGTCTATTGGATGGATTTCTTCTTTTTTCTTAAATGTAGCCTGGAACAATAAAAACAAAAAAAAATCCAACACCAAGCCCTACTTTCAAACCTTCCTACCATAAACACGCATCTTCTATTGTCTTCCCTACTACACAGCCTGCAAAGGTGAAGGTCATTTTGATACCCATCCTGGCTCACTCTTAATTTTTCAAACACTGTAAAACACAAGCTCACATAGGCCAGAAACCTTCCCTGAGATTGTTCCTCTCCTTTGATTTGCATTGAATGCAAAGTTCTAACAGTAACTGCTGCATCACTAATGCTATTCTGATCTTTGAAACCGAAATATTAAATAAGAATCTTAAAATCTTCAATGCTGAAGGACTGTAAAAGGAGAGTTACAGTTCACAGCTTACTTTTAATTGCACTGTAGAGAAAAATGTCATTAGCACTCACCTTCTGGGGCCTCCATGCCACCACAGTTGAGTGGCTGGGCACACTTCTCTGCAAAAGTAACCCAGCAATTTGGTTTGTTCTTGACAACAGTCATTCCCACTTGTGTGCAGCATTCAGGGTCAAACAAGCAGTATTCTGATTCAGTGTGGGACCAGGGTATAGTGATGGGGTTTCTGGAGAAAAAAAAATGCAAAATGGAGGCATTGCATATGAAAAAAGACAACATAGAAATAAGATAGGCCAGCTATTATTACATGTAGTATAGGTTGTAATTGGAACGAAGAAAACAGAACTATCAAGAAGCCAGCTATTGCTGCAGAAGCTCATGTCTGCTCTGACAGTAATAGTGATGATTTGTGTACACAAAGTTGAGGATAAGTAACTAAACTAAAAGAGAAATCTTGATGAATGGCTTTTGACACTGATTTTGAAATTATTATGAAGAGAATTCCTCTCCAAAATGGCTAATGGACTAGCATCTTAATCAGATAGAGTACATACAGGTAGTTCTCACTGCCAAGGTCTGGATTTTTGATGCCTTTTCTCTTTTGTTCCTTAATTCATTGCTAAGGACATTAGGTCTAACATCCTAATGATACTGTTTTATTAGTGTAGTTTTTCCATTTAAAAAAAAAGATTAAAAATACAGCAAATTTATAGACATTCAGTGTGGGACCAGTTCAAGTTAGACCGAAAACTGGATTTTTTTTTTCTGGGGATTTAATTACACTTCTTTCATTCCAAAACAGCATTACAATAATTATGAAATTTTACTCAAAACTAAATTACTGTGGATCGTTCAGTTCTGTGACTTATTTTTCCCTAAGTGTTGTTAAAAAATGTAGGTGAATAAATTTTGAAATAGAAATCTACATGTCCCTAGAAGATATAAATGGAAAAAAATTCACTTTCCAAAAATGCTTTTTTTCTGAATTATTTTTCCCTATGCAAATTAGTCAGCATCATCTTTTCTATGGGCATTTGCTTTAGACAACTTCTTCCAAGAGAAGAGTTTCTGTTGCTGCACTGTATCGATATAAATTTAAGGGCTTTTTCTTGTTTTGAAAATGTTTGGGTTCAGTGCTTACTGGAAGCTGGGGAGGGTTTCTTTGTGCTCTGCTTACCTTGTCGAGCGTTCTCTTTTTCTCAGCAACTAGCACAGATGAGTGTGAGCATCAGAATATTTAGTCAAGGATGATTATACCTGAGTTGGGAAATGAATTCAGATCCTGTGCTGTCCCCTGTATAATACCGGTTCTCACCATGCACTGAATTTGGTCTAGCAAAGGGTCTGACAAAAAGTAGCTGTAGTCTTTCTGTGTCCTCTTGCTTGGTATTTCTACATGTCAGTAAATCCCCTCCGATGCAGTTAAATATTCATTATGACAGTACTTGCTATGGTGGGTGGACTTAGAAGTATGGGAGATGGGTTTTTTTCTGTCCAGGAACTGTGTGTGATTTAGGAAAAAAGTAAAAAGTGTTTTTAAGTCACCATTGATCCCTTCAGTAGTTATTTGCATCCAGTTTGAGTTGTAGAAAAGTGGCTGTTTCCTAGACAGTTTCAACAAAGACTAGAACAGTTGCAATGAAAGGCTGTCTATAAAGTGCTTATTCCTACAGGATTTCAGACTTTTATGCTAAGTTTTCAGATAAGAGTAGTTTTGCATATTTGCTTCAACAGGCCTTTCATCTGTAATAATAATACTACTTAGCACTTTCCAGCTTCAAAGTGCCTTACAAATGATAATTCCACAACACCCCAATGATACAGTAAGTATTTTATTTGCCCAAGGCAATGAAGGGAGTTGCTGTCAGCACTAGGATTAAAGTAAAAAGGAGAAGGGTATGTACAGAGAGCAATATTTTCAGGAAAACTTTACAACTGTCCCTTATTTCATGCGAGCTCCTCTTTTTCCTTTGCCTTTTTCATTTTAATATTTATTTCAATCTATATTTCATTTCAATACTGAAATAATGAGAGCACTAGAACAAAACTAAGAGTAAATCTCAAATTTAGATTTTTTTCATGGACTTCTCACAACTCATTGCACACACAGATTTTATGGTCTTCTGTCTGGCCTTGGTATTCATCTTAAACAACTAGAGCTAGGTAGAAGTGTCTTTTGGGGAGGAGAGTGTGAAATCTAGTGCTTGAGATTAATTTTTTTAATGTAATAATGCTTTAGTGGATAAGTCAGGGTGTAAAAGTTAGAAATGAAATGCAATTGTTGTCAGTGTTCCAGTTTTTTGGTTTTTGCTTGTATCTACAGAGGGCAGCAAAGAGCTTCAGTTCAAAATCCCTGCAGCAGGTAACCTGCAATCTCTGGTTTGTTTTTGATAATAGCTTTAAAATAACGTCATGAAGGTATTTTTCGGAGTGTTCCTCAGTTTTCTGACTCCAAGTATAATGACAGATTTTTTTGGGGTAGCTTTCAGTTATGAGACAGGATGGTCAAAATTAACAACTTGACCGCAGGCAAAGAATGTTAGCAAATCAAGACAAAGTCTCATATTCACAACCTAAGTTCAGTTTATCAGTCTCAGTGCCTCCAGGTAATTTAGGATATTAGAAACAGGATTTTTATTAAACCTCTGGAACCCTATTCATTGTAAAATCTGTTGCTCTGAAGCAGCAGGCTGGATGTGTACCCCAGACAGACTTAGCAGACATTAAACTGAAATTCACTGCTTTCATTACTTTTCACAAGAAAATCCTTCTCCCTCATGCACAGATATTGCAGGAGGCTGATTTACTGCTGGCAGACGCAGAGAGTCTTTTGTGGAAGGAAGGAAAGAAAGTGGGCTATGGATATTTAGAAGGCAATTGTGTAAACATCCTGATATGAAAGAAGGAAAAGACGATGGGTACCAGTCCAATTTCCAGTGGATTCAGCAGAGCTGACTCCTTTGGAACAGAAGTGTAAGAACAGTTGGACATGGCTATGAAATCCAGTCTCTTACAACATCTGAACTGTACCTCACGCTGTTCATTATTCGCAGCTGCCTGGTGTACGTCCAGATTTTGGTCCCAAGTGATGATAGTGGGAATTTTGCTACTAATTTCACTAAGACTGGTGTTTGAGATTAGCAGGAGTGTCCTTACTGAATTTCCTGTCTTCCAGTGTGCTCATCTGTAGCACTGTTGCAATGTATCATGTTCACAGACATCTCTGATTACCAGCTTGGACATTTTTTGATGGTAGCTATGCCTGCCAGCCTGACCCAACTGCAGGTTTATACCAGTTGTATTTTCATCATATTTTGGGACATAAAAAGGGCTTTATTTTTACTGTGGTGTGTCACTCATACATTGATTCTCTAGTGTAGATGGAACAGGCTAAGTGCTGGCCCTGACCTCGTGCATTGACTAGAATTGATTTCCATAATATCTCCCTTGAAAGCAGACATTTATATCCTCTTCTTGGTGGAAATGCACTGAGAAGGGGGATCAGTGGGATGTATTTGTGTGTATAAATATCTGATGGAGGGGTAAAGAAGACAGAGTCAGACTCTGCTCACTGACAGGGCAAGAGGCACAAATTAAAATATAGGAAAATGCATTCATACATAAGAATTAAATTTTGTTGTTGTTATTTAAACTACTGGGATCAGCCTTGATACAGGGAGCTCATAGAGCTTGTGGAATCAGTGTTCTTGGAGGTACCCAAAAGCTGCATGTGACCCAGAGCAACCTGCTCAGTGATGCTGCTTTAAGCAGGGGCTTGGGTGGGGGAACCTCTGGAGATACCTGGCATACTTCTTATATAACCACCTTGTCATAATCTGCTTGGAAACAATTGAAAGTTATGAATAAATAAAAGCTGCATGAAATGTTTATTTTAATATAAAAATTAACACTTGTTTTACATTAATTTGATTCTTTTCCCTAACAATATCAACAAATTAATATAGTATTTAATAAAAATGTGGTACAGTATCTGTTTAAAAGGTGATCTCATTATCCTGCTACCTGATTTGCATAAAGATGAATTTTTTCCTAATGACTGCAATACTGTATAAATTTTATTTAAATATTCCATTTGATAATCTTCCTTACTTCCTTTCATCATAAATTTTTTGGACATCCAATGTCATTTGAAAGTCCTGAGCACAAATAAAATGTGAATCATGGTAGAAATCTGTCAAAGTTGTAAGAAAATGGGCATGTTTTTTCTTACTCTCTTTGTTTTCTAAACATTGTGTCATTTCAACTAAGAAATAAAATATGTCTTTTACTGAACTGTGGAAAAGTAATGGCTGAACTTTTGTAAGTGTTCACTGGACATTCCTGAAAGTCAACACTTGTGGTTCTAATATCATTCGTACAGCCTTAGTGCTGTTGTGCGAGAGTTTTACTTGTCATGAAATAATATCAAAAATAGTAATTTAAGAATAAAAATAGCAAAATCCCTGAATTTGTGTTGAAAAAAAATAATATCTGGCAGAGAGGAGCAAAACCAATTCAGAAACAGCTACACCATACTGTTTTGCTTGTGTCAGAAGATTTTCAAGTGAGCTCTTTAGTCATCTCCTACTAATCATTCTTAGGTGTTGGGTCTATCATTTGCTAATAATCTCTAGCAAACACTACTATCTTACTCTTGGCAGCAGCCTTTTGAGTAATTGAAGACTGCTTTCATGTTCTAGCTCTTCATTAGTCATCTTATTTTTAGACTAAGCTCTTGTGGTTGATTGTTGGTTTGGGGTTTTGCTGCTGCCACCCCTCACCCTTCTCCTTTTGTTTATTCTTCTGCTACCATGTGGACTCTGTCCAGTGGTTAACATCTCTCTTGATGTATGGGCAGACACTAGTCATACTCTCTGCTAGACAGCAGAGAGTCTGCTACAACAGTTTAGAACTGCACTTTTGGAAATATGAATATGTCTGATGCTCTCCTCCTCCTAGGAGGAGAGCCCTTTCCACAACAGC
>JAOXNG010000042.1:35869165-35879728 GCA_028566535.1 Scolopax minor | reverse complement strand
CCTCCCACTGAGGTTGCTCAAAGCCTCATCTTCCCTCTTGCAGTTTAAATCATTACCCTTGGACCTACCCAGGGTCCAATCCCTGATGAAGAGTCCCTCCCCAGCTTTCCTGGAGCCCATTAAGGTACTTGAAGGGACTATAAAGTCTCCACAAAGCCTCCTCTTCTCCAGGCTGAACAACCCCAGCTCTCTCAGCCTGCCCTCACAGCAGGGCTGCTCCAGCCCTCTGAACTCCAGCCTTGTGTTTAACTCCCCAGAGCCCAGGAACCCACGGCTCTGCCTCATGGTGACATGGGCTGCTGGGACCCACACCTCTGCCCCACCAAGGGGCTGGGGAGGGGCTCACAGCTGGTCGTGAGCCCCATCCACATCTGTGATGTGACTGTGGGGCATGCCATGTCTTTATGGGGCATGTTCCAGAGCCACCAAGCAGGCAGGGGTTCAGAGCCGATGTTGAAGGGAGGGCAGGGACAAAGCGCTGTAGCACCCCAGAGAAGCACCTCCCACTGCCTCAGGCTTTGACCTGGGCAATGGCTTGGCTCCTGTCAGATAACTCATCCTCACACCTGCAGACTGTGCACTCTTCTGGGATTCAGGACTTAGGTGTAAAGCAAGGAAGGGAATTAAATGCAGGTGATGTTAATAAAGATTAGTTTACCAAGCAAAACAGCTTGGACTACTTCCTTCTGCTGTTTTGGAAGGAAACGAGTTATTCCGTGCTTTAGCAACAAACTTGGGCAGGAAGTATTTTTGCTTGAATTTTCTTATATATTTTGGCTTAACCACCAAACCGAAAAAGCAATTATTTGTACAGCATCAGTCATCACCATTACGGGAATAGATATGTCACATTTTATCAGAAATGGGTAATATTTTCTATCTGGCTCTTCAAAAAATAAGAGGCAGAAAGAAAGCAGTTACTTGGAGGTGCTCAGAGTTCTGGAGGACTGCAACAATTGCAGGCAGCGAATAACTCGCCAGCAGAGAGCAGAGGGACTGTCAAATAGACAAGGTGGATTGTTAGAATGACCCGAGGAGCAAGAAGCTCGTAGTCCCACAGCCTGACTGCGTGAACTTGGTTTGCTTGAAGTAACACAAGGAGGGGCTCGGATGGAGGGTGATTTCCTATCTGTAAATATATCGAGGAAATAAACACAGTGTATGGGAAAGAACTGTTTAAGCAGAAGGATGCCAGGCATAATGCAAATAGTTATCATCGAGTGTGGAGATTAAAGATCGTCATCAGGTTTGGAGAACAGAGATTAGAGGATTTTTGACCATAGGAGTGGTAGTTTCTGGGATGTTCTTTGAGGTGGAGTACTGGGGGTAACAGACTCATTTTGTGATGAACCCAGAAAAATCTGTAAATGTTCTTATGTAATGTGAGTATCTGTAACAGTCTGGAATTGGGTTTGATGACCAAGATTCCTCTTTCATTCCTTTATTCTCGCATCAGATCTTTGAATTTATGGAAAAGAAATGTAAATGTAACTGTAACGAACAGTTTATCAGCTCACCTTGTGACTTATCCTTAGCTTTTATGGATTCATGTGTAAAATGGTCGATGAACCAATACTAACCAACAGATTCAGTACCCTCCAAATTGGTTTCACTCTATTGTTTTAATTTTAGCTACTTTTAATCTTACTGCTGCTTTATTTGAATATGTGGGCATATACCCAGACTTTTACATTGTTATATTCTTAAGCAACAGAATTCCATGCCGTTTTCTGTAAATCACTTTACCCTTTTTTTCCCAGAGTAAATACTATCATGTCGTCAGCTTTGCAGTCTTTTTTTAGCTGCAGCTATGTAAACCACTACATTTTTTCTCAAACTTTGGTATCGTTGACCTTATGTAGCTCTTCCAAATGATTATGCTAGAAATGAATCCACACTGTAATCTTCCCCAGGCATAACAAATGATTGATGGGAGTCAGAGGGACTCATCCCGCAGAAGGCACCAGCCTGTTATCTGTAGAAACAAAAATACAGATTTTTTCTCAAACTCGCTGTCTATATACATTTAAAAAATTAAAACAATAATCCAGACATCCTATATTAATCACATCTTTATTAAACAGTGATAAGCACAAAAGATTTCCATGGTCATTAGTAGGGAATTGTTACACACATAGATTCTATTACATCTCCTTTATAAGTGACCGTGAATATTCTGGATACAGATAACATGACTGATGGGTTTCTCACCCCAGGCAAAGTTTCAGGGCCAAATACAGAATGTTTCCCTGGAAATTTTTCTCACTCATTAACCTTGTAGATCAATTAGAGATTATGGGATTGGATTTCCTCTATTAAGGGAAGGGGGTCTGTGCAATGTCATCGGTTTGTGTAAACGTATTAAAATTTCCTTTTGTAACTTAAGATCATTGTGGATTTAGGCTGGAAATATATTTATCAGGCGCTCAGATCACATAAATAATCACAATTCTGACTACCTCTGCTAGCCATTATAACTAACTCAATCCTTAGAAGGTTTTATTTCTATGTTTGAAAAAAGATCATTAACGTTCAATGGGCAGGCATACTCCTTTTTGTACCATATGTAGAACTGTTGGACAATATCTTTCTGAAGAGAACGGCAAAGCACAGTGTGTGAGGACACATTGTTTATATGTATTTAAAGGTTATCACATCCTATTCACTATATGAATAGCCCCAACTGACATTTTCTGTCTCTTCTCAAGCGATGCATGTCTTGTTCATTGTGCTGTGCCGAGTCAGCTGTCAGGCTCTGCATCAGGGGACCAAAAGCTATTTTCTTTTACTGTTTTGTTTGCACTTCAACTAAAAAGCTTTGAATCTTATGATTTCTTTGCAATACATAAAACTAATATACAACCAGGGATAGCAACTTTTAGCGGGCGAAGGAATGTTGCAGCACTTTATTACACATTTCAGTTGTGCCATACAGAATAGTAAATGTAAAGGTAAAGCTGAAATTGGGAAAAGGCGATTATTATAAAAAGCCTTTTGTTTGCAAACAATGTCTAGGTTATTCAGCTCTTGATGAGCTTAATTAAAACTGTGAAGCAATTTTAAAAGGAAGGATGAAGCATGTGTGGTTTTATACTTACATTGTTCCTATAAAATCCCTGTCCAGCTGACTCCTGCCAGCCCGGGTGGCAAGTCACGCTGTGTGCAGATCGTTCACTGGGGAGTGGCAGAGGTTCCTGACATACCCTGTGTCAATTTAGAACCGTACTATGAGCAAGGTTTCAAGACATGGCAATGGGAACCAGAGTTGCCCCTTATTTATACATTATAAGAATTCCTTTACAGAGCAAAAACTTCAGCTTTTCTTTTAGAAATGCCAACCAATGAAGTGTCCTACTTAGCCATTAAATATCAGTTCAACAGCTGAGGGATGCTGATATAAAAGATATGCTTAATATTTCTAACATAATACAAATACAAAAAAATCCATTAGATAGAGCTAGTCAGTAGATTGAAAGCTTTAGTAAAAAACAATTTGCAGAACAATTTCGCAATTTTTTCAAACTTAGATTGCTTTTTAAAATTAGTATTCTTGTACTAGAAAAATACATAATATAGGTACTTCTGCACTATTCTTTCCCAGATGCATTTGTTTTACTTAGAAAAGTGATAGAAGCATTTTTATTGATATAAGCTAAGAATGTTTGTAGTACTTTCCTTTCTGAGGCTTAAACGAAACAATAATAGTACTAAAGGCTTTTTGCTTTTCTCAAACCTGGACGTAAATGAAAATCTATCTTTTTCCCTTTCTTTCCACAGCCGGAGTTAAGCTCTGCATGTGTAGTTGTGAACACACAGAATATTCTCTTTCAGATAGAGATCCTAATGTAGTGGCTGAATTCTTAATGCCTTTTCTCGTTTCAGTAGCTTTAGTTCCAAATCCTGCAGAACTTGATCTATCCACCAGCTTGGCAGCTTTTAACTGTTTGTCTAATGAGTACATCAAGAGTAGGCACTGTATATCAGATTGACCAGCTATAAAATAACTGCCTTGTTCAAAAGGTGAATTTTATCTACCCATTTTTATAGCAGTTCTGTTCTTACAAAAAGGGAGTGATAGGAATCTTCAGTTTTAATGAATAAGAAGGAGATGTAAGGTGACTTAAAAAAAAAAGGCACTGCAAAGGAACTTTGGCAAAAGTCCCCCAAACCTTTTAGCATAATAAGACATGTTGCATTCATACACTATTAAAAGGTATGTATGCATTTTCAGCTGATTTTTTTAAGTTCTGTTTGGGAAAATAAACAGTAAGCAAGCACATTAGCTGTTGAGTAAAAGTCAAAGCTATTACCTGCAAGTTAGATAAGGCCAAACTAGAGGCTGTCTCATTAATACGTAAATTATCTTCTTTATATTTAATCTGCTAAGAAGAAAAAATAGCTCAGTAGATTTAAACTTTTTAAAAAATATGTTTCTTTCAAACATTTCATTATGTGAAATCTGAGGAATTCTAAGTATATCTAAGATATTCACCTGAGATAGCAAGGTCACCTTAGTCCTTGCTGGCTTTTCCAGGGGGTACTCTTGCAAGTATTGCTTTCTCCGAGTGAGGGATGCAGAATCCTCCTAAACATTCACAGGAGCATTATTATGAGAGATTATAGAATTGTAGTGTGTTGCTATTATTACATTTGATTTTTAGAGCACAAAAGATTCCCACCATGTGACTCAGCTGAAGTCCTAAAAAGGTGCCTGTTCATTTTTACTCTGAAATTATTTTAGACAAAGCAAGTTCTTTAGTCTGTTACGTGGATGCAACATAGACACACACGTAGCCTGAGTTATCACCTTAGAAAAATATAAATCTTTAAACAGTCTTATTCCTCAAGATATAAAGCTGAAATGCAGCCTAAGGACAGTTGTTCTGGAGTATGAAAGGAGGAGGCAACTGATGGGTCTGATTAAGCAGCCTTTTGAATTCTCTTTTTCTAATGGAGGTGATGAAAATACATTTTGTGGAGAGTTTTGTTTCGACTCAGTCTGCCATGAAGCTGTTTAAATCTAGGATTATGGCCACATTATTCATATTGCCAAAAACATCAAAACAGGAACAAAGGGAAAGCTAACCTTGAATTTTCAGCATGTATTTCAGTCCTTGTAAACAAGTTACCATGGAGATAGAACCCATGTGAACTGCCACCTTCCTCATAGCTGCTGTAGACTTTGGACCAGCAAGAAAATGTGACATGGCATTGGTGCCATTTGTGACAAAACCCCTCGTGTTTCAAATGCTACACTTAAGCATTTGTCACAACACTACCAATGAAAGCTTAGAAATTGCTTAAAAGCATTGAATTGCTTAAAAAACAGGTGAGAGAAGTGAGAAACAAAGCTTTACCTCTTTTACTTTTCCAAATGAAATAATATTCTAACAGAAAAGAAGATGCAAGGTCACTCTGGCTGTCTGGCTTGCAAGATGAAAGTCTGCAACGACAGCCTGATTGCAGTTTTAAATAGTTTTCACTAGAAAATGATTTCAAAGGAGATGGAGTTATGACACAAAAAGAGTTCTTAAAACAAAAAGGAAAAAAAATATCCTTGTCATTGATTTTTGTTGTTGTTCTTGTATTTTGAATAGAGCTGCAATTGTCATGTCAGAAACAAAAATCAGCCATCATACTTACTAGCCTACTTATCTTCCATGGACAGAAAAGGATAAATGCAAAGGTATTCATAGTTTCTCTCATCCTGCAGATTTCCAGGGTATCTCTCTTCTTGTTGAAGAAAGTCTTTTGTTTGCTAGCTCAGTAGATTTATTGTTAATACCATGAGTTCTGATCATCATCATCAATAATCCTCTATCTGCACAACTACTAATTGCTTAAATCACATTACTCCTTTATATACATATCCAGTTCCAGAACAATAGATATGACACAAGAAGGGTGTGGGTAAAACAATATTGAAGATGTTAAAAAGGGGATGGATTCTGACATCGCAGTCATTAGTGCAAATAGTAATACCATATAAATTGTGGTCTAGCCACTAATGTTCCTTTTTGAAGTAATTTCCTTTCACAGCATTGAAGGGTAGAAATTAAAACCTCTATGATACATCCTGAGATTTTGTTGTTTAGCCTGATAACATATATACTTGAGGACAGGAATTGTCTTTTACTCCATACTTTTTTCTATTAGCTTTCTTTCCTTTTGCAAATCGTATGTTCTAACCTAATGCTGTTATTACCACATTTTCTTCCTCTGACTTCTGTTCCTGATTTAATTCTTTTAATTCCTTCTTTTTCCCTTTAGTTCCTTTTGCTGTTTTTATTATTTTTTTCCCCAGAGATGTTCTCCATTTTAATTTGTGTGGTTCTTATCTCCTTCCATAAGTCCTGATCCTAAAGCCACTGCAATCCATGGCAACGTTCCCTGATTACAGTAACAGTTGGCCCTTATTTCTTTTATTGATGGCACTTTCAGAAGTCATCAGTTCTGCTTGAACAGTTTAGGCAGTGTCACCAAATTGTTACTCTAAGATAAACTGGTAGGAAAATACTCCGTTACAGACCACAGACTTTGTAGTTTTGTAGAATCAAGTAGACATATAGCAAAACAAAAACATCTGGATCAAAGTAGTTTTGTGAATAAAAAGATACTACATTAAAATCAGATGTCTTCATAAAGACAATTCAATGAAACCCCCTATGTTTTAATAAAAAATAAAATGAGACATTACATGAAATACTGTTAATAATACTAGCTAATTTACTGCTAAGGCTGAGAATCTTGCTGCCAAAGAAATGTCTGGCCGCGTATACTGACAGCTCCCCTGTGTTACAATGCAAGCAGTTATTTTTCCTACCCAAAACAAAATGGTTAAAATTATATTCTCCCAAGCTGTATGGAAATGCACTAATTTGTAACTTTCCAAAGCTAACACATTTATGCTTCAGAGATACATAATTTAGTAACAAACAGCAGGCTGAATTTTGATCAGCATTAAAAAATGGGTACAATAGCCTTCAGACTTCAAATGAGCTAAAAAGGCTCCCTTGGTATTTTCTTCAATCTGAAATTTAAGGGCTATCTTTTTTTTTGAAGATTCCTTTAAAAGGTAATGAACAATTCAAAAAAGCCAGTTTATTAATGCTGCTACCCAGACACCTTGATGAGGAAGCCTTCTACTTCAGCCCAAGCAGTAACCTTCATAATGGTTTCTTGCATCAGTGAAACAAAGTGTTCCCTTGTCTTACACTACTCTTCTTAACCTAGTGGAGGAGCTGAATATATGAGAGCTGTGCCTCAATCAAGGGTTCTATAAAATTCTATCAACTTCATGGTTAAGAAATACGATTTTTAAGTCTTGGATGAATGTACAACTTAAATTATTAAGAATTTTTTCCATTAATGGATTAGAGGATAAACAAAGCAGGCAATGGCGTAAATGTCAGTCTGATGTCTAGATTCGATGAAATATGTTTTAGATATTGGAAGCATTTGAATTATGAGGTACTGAGTAGAAGCTCAGACTTGGTGAATCCTGTGCTTTATAACCTGTAATGTAAAAAAAAAGAGAATAATATGTATTGCGTGATAAACAAGGCATAACATGGAACTGTTCTTCAGACAAAAAATATTCACCTGACTACTCTTGCCAAACTGTTTGGGTCAAATCTTAATTTCAGAAGCTCTTAATCCAATTTCCACTGGTTGGCAAAGGAGGGATTTGCTAATGAAAAACCATATTATAACTAATGGTGTCAGAAGTGTGGCTGCTGTTGCAGGTATCTCCATACAAGAACACAGAACCTACTTTCTGCTCAGGTTGGGCTATTTAAAGTTTTAACCTCCCTTTCCAACCTCCCCAGATTCTGCTGTGGAATTGTGTCCTGTCTTCTCTCCTGTATAGGTCAGTTATTTATCCAGATAATTACTTTGTATGCACTTTTGTTGTTTGAATCCCTGATAACTTCAGGAAAATGAGGAATTTGTTGTGCAAGTGTCTAAGCATTGCCAGGTCTTACATGTGTGCTGAGGGAAGCAGAGAAATGACAGCCCATCCTACCTGTTCAAATTACTGTCTTCCTGTGTCTCTATGGTTGCAGTAGCTGTCGAGGTATTTCTTTTATAAAGAGATTTGTTTTATAAATACCTTAAAGTGGTTTTGGTTTCTCTCCAGTTTCTTTCTTTCTGATTTTCCTTTTTTTTTTTTTTTATAAGAATGTTGTTGACTCATCCCTTAACATTAAGCACTGCATTGGTGCCTAAATTAGCTCTCAGTCATCCTGACTGTACTTGAAGAGAATTTTGAACTGTAGGTATTTCTCAGCACATGCAGCTAGCAGGGCAGGTGAATGCACACAGAGTTAAGGAATAGGAATTCAGGCAAGACTTACTTTGCATGGAATATGCAGACTTATTCCAACTTTAAATTGTTGGCTGTGGTTGTTCTTCTCACAGATAATACTTGTAAGCTTAGGAGGAATCAGGGAACATGCCTGTACCTGTATGGATGGTTAGGATTTGGCCTTAAGATCACAAACAAGACATACCTTTGGTTGTCCTTACAGTCTCCCCCAGTAACTTTTGGGACCTTTTGTAGTTCACATTTCTATCTTTGTTCTAATGTCCCTTAATGATGGCAAGACTGAAAGAAAGGGCAAATATTCTGTAGACTGATTACTGCAGAAAGAGCCTGTTTCCAAGCAAGAAACGTAAAGGTGAACCCCGATTATTAGTCTAGGCACAGTCATGCTCCTGAAGTCAGATGACAACTGTCTAACTACCTGTGGCCATTGAGGAAATTTTTCTGTCTGTCTTGTCTGTTAGAAGCAGCACTTTGCATCACTGGCACCTCTGACTGTTGCCACCTGACAGACCAACTACTGATAATGAAAGCAGAAACTACAGCTGGCTTGGAAGGCAGTTTTGCAGAAGGAAAATGGTGTTTTCTAAACACTTCCTGTCAGAAACATTTTCAATAATGCTTTTCAAAGGGATAAAACAGAACTGAAAAATTGTAGATTAGTAGAGATGTCGAATTTGGTGTGCTGGACAGATTACCTCTTTCTTTTAGGTGTTTTAATCAGAGGTATTCCATCCTTGGGAACAATCAGAAGCCACCTGGACATGGCCCTGGGAAACTGGCTGCAGGTGGCCCAGCTTGAGCAGGGGTAGGACAGGATAGGTCCCTTCCAACCCTTCTGTGATGATGAGCTCATAAAGCAATAAAACTGTAGTGCATGTTAAATTGCCATTATCTTCAAGAAGAAAAATAATTTACTATTAGTAATGTCATTATAGCAAACACAGAACTGGTTGATACGTTTAAAGAAACCAAATTGCTTTGCTACATGTTTCTAACTTTGTGGTAGTACAACTTGATTGAGTTCTGAACAGTAAAACTGAGCTGTGGAAGTTTTGTACTGTTACTTCCACGCTTTTGTATGATATTTTCAAGTGTTGATCCAGGGGCTTGCTAGAGACTGTGTAACAAGTGCAGTAAAAACTCTGGTGAGAGAGTTCGTCATTCATCCATCAAATCCTGCTTTCTACGACTTCCATTGTGTGCCATGAAATCTGGGTGAATTTTGGACAAAATGCTTGAAATAGTTGAAGCTCATAAAATTAAAGAGCTATCAGATTTTAAAAAATAAAAAGTTGCACAGATAATGCTATAAATGTTATTTCAGGACAATGAAAAGCCCATTATCATAGGAAGTAAGTATGCTTTTAAAACAATGTGACGTGGTGGCTTTTTTTGTTTTGCTTTTTTTTTCTGTTTGCTTTTATTTTTAAGCAGGTATCTCTTAATCAGCTAAAATGGTTTTAAAGAAGAAGAAGGAAATTCAGGTAGATGCATTCTTTCTTGATCAGCGGCAGCTTGAAAAACTTCAGAGTAAGTGGGGTATTGTTTTCTGAACTAATGTTCTGTAATTTCTTTTTCTGTAGGTAGAACGTGTTTGAGTAGCTACTGAAATTGATTTGTTTGGGGTTTTTTTTCTTATGTTTTTATTTCTGGTGGGTTTGTTTTGTGGGTTTTAGGTGTGTTTGCTCTTTTGTGGTTTGTTTTTATTTTGTAATGACAATGACTTCTTACCTTGGCAGAATTAAAGGAATCCTTTAGAGTACTGTGTCTCTGGTTTGAAATATGTTTTTGTTTTACCGTTGCTGTGAGGGTGGTAGAAGGTCCTACTTGTGATCCCACTTGCAGGCTTGTAACTCAGTGCTACCTGAAGTACTAGCCCTAATATGTGGGATAATACTGAATTTCAAAGAATCACAGAATGGTTGAGGTTGGAAGAGATCTCTGAGTGGGTCATCTTGAGTGTATTTTTCCAGTCTTCATATTTTCTGTAGTTGACTTAAAGACACTATTCAAATGCTCTCTTGTGGGCTAGTTTTGGGATGTTTTTTTTGTTTGTTTGTTTGTTTGATGAGATAAGCTTCCAGTGACTTTTACTTTAAAAAAAAAAAAAGGCAAGCAAAGCAAAACCAAAAAAGGGTGTTTCAAGGTTTGTATAGTGAAGTTACTATGAGGTGCTCCTTGCCTTCTAGTCAGCACTGGCGAGGCCACACCTGAAGTGCTGCATCCAGTTCTGG
>JAOXNG010000042.1:35842176-35869065 GCA_028566535.1 Scolopax minor | reverse complement strand
ATTGGTACTCCTCACCATGTGTTACCACAGAGGATACTAGATTTGGGGTTTTTTGAGGTTTTTTTTGGGGGGGGAAGGGAAATGATTGCTTTACCTCGGTAGTGCAATTTTTCATTCTTCCTAGTCATGTTGCATGAAAGAGCCTGTGTTTCTGAGTAATTCAAATTTTAATACATCCTCTGGTTTGGATCTTGGGGAGTCTTGCTCTGCCAGCCTGGCTTCCCTGCCTCCCTGGGCAGGTGGCTGAAGGAGCCTGGCAGGTCCCATCTATGGCTGTCGTCCAGTTCTTCACAACTCCAGAACCCCACATCCTGGGCACCAGGGCAGCCCAACAGGTGGGCTGCCTGCACTTTTAATTACATTTGTTTCTAACTCAAAATTGTAGAAAGCAAAAATTCTCCATGGGTGATACCCTCTTCTATGCTTTTCTGACTCTTTAACAGTATTATCCAATTTCTAGACAGTATAAGGAGAAAAAACCCATCTGTTTTAATACTGAAAATTTCAAATGCTTCCAGCCTCCATCTTTTCTCAATTCAAAATTTAAGTTTCCTTTATAAGTAAAATCAGAATATGGCAGGTCTCCCTTTACCAGTAATGAAGGTTCACATGCTACTTTAGAAATAATTTAATAAACCAGATTATTTTTTTTTTAACAGAATGTCATGGTACCTGCATATAGGAAGAAGGCTAATATATCTCAGACACTGAATCTGCAATATTTTCTGTCTTCTAGCAGTAAATACTAAAGTACGGTGTGTTTTATGGTCAGATATGTTCACACATATCTGACCATAAATCAGTGCCTCAAGCTTCCCTCAAGGAAAGTTGAAAGAGTGCATCTCACAGGAGAGGAAAATGCATTTAAAATTACTGCAGCTATAAAACAAACTGACATAACCCAAAGCAACAAATATGGGGAAGGAAATCTTCTGGGGCCACATCAGTGCTCTGAGAAGATTTCCACTTTTTGGTTTTATTTCCTCTCAGTGATCCAGTGTGGTTTACAAATGGAATAAAATCTATTCATTATGCCCTCTAATATTCAAACAGCTGCACCTCTTCCTTGGAGTCATTCTCTTACAGATGCAGCGAAACACAGAGCTCAAAGAAACTGATACATGATCTCTTCCCTTGAAGATTTTCTCTTTTGTAGTCAGAAGTGTGTCCAATTCAGTTTGCTATACATGCACTCTCATTAGCAGGTGTTTCACCAATTTTGGGGCAAGAGGAAAGAAGGTAGAGAAGCTAGAAGAGATTTACTGTAAACTAAAATGGGCTTGTAAGTCCCTCTTTCAGGTAGAAGAACTGAGCGAGTTTAATATAGTTTCTGCTAAAAATCTCTCCCAGCACCATTTTCTCATTTGAGGCTTCGTCCTCAAAGGTTTGCACTGCTCAGATTACATTATGATACAGTTTATTTCATTATAACTGCATCTAATTGATGGCACTTACTTAAGATTTTATCACTTGTACTGATTCTCAGTGGCATTTAGAGAGAAGACTGGGCAATTTGGATGGAATTCAATTTTTGAATGCATGTTTTAGACCCATTTATCATTTATTGCTGTTATCAAGATGGTGGTGTACATAACTAAAGAAGGCTAAATCATGAACGAAGGGGAAATGTTCTGAATTTATGCTGAAATAAAAAAATTAAGATTCTGAAGTCACTTGATGCTTACTCATAGCCATACTTAATAGTTTAATGTGATTTTTTAATCATGACTGAATTTTTGAACTCTGGCAATTAACTTACTGTTTTGAAGATACTGCTTCCTAATAGGACCAGTACAGAGCTAACACATTAATAGGAGTTAAAGACAAGAAACAGTTTTGTAAAAAAGTTATCCTTGAAGCCAAGCATTTAGTAGGACTCACAAAGAGTTGGATGTATGTGGATAGAGAGAATTTATAAACAATACTTCAGATAATTGAAAGCTCGTCATATTACAGTGCTGTGATTGTACAAGATTATGACAAAACTGTATACTGTATCTTGCCTTGATAATGTGTCTTAAAACCCATCTCTGAAGCATAGATATATTAGACCTTAATGAGCCTTTGTCGCCAATGTATACATATTTATACATACAAAGAAGGAAGAATATCACTGAGTAGAGTAGCAGAATTATAGCATGTAGCTGAGTTACAGACACTTTTTTGAAAGACATTTCTGCATATTCTGATTACTTGTATGTCACAGCTGGCTCATCTTCCACCTGAAAACTGAAGAATTCCTACTTTGTTTTCTAAAATGAAGAGCTCTCTCCTACTAGGCATCTTCTTGTTAGTGTGGGTTTAACTTAAGAAAATCTCTCTTGCTTTTCTTTTTCATAATTTGAGTATATTGGAAGGTCGGTTTATGGAACATCAAGTAATTACAGTATTTTTATTTTTTCCTCCCCTTTTTAAACATGCTTTTTTGAACTGGAGTCCAGTAGTGAAAAAGAAAAAATTAGGGTCTGTGGTCATGGGTAATGACTACTAACAGAAACATATCTATCAATTAGATATACATCTTCTGCCATATAATAAAATATGAATGTCTTTAATGCACATCACTGCTTTTTTTGAAAACCCAGGTAGGAAACAAGCCTCGACTTTCCTAACTGTCTTCTTTCACCCTTTGTGAACCTTTATGTGCTCAAAGGGTCTGTGAGCGCTAAGTCATGTTGTGTGCCCTGGAGAAGGCATGGGAAGAAAAAAACAAACATCCAAACCTGAAGCTTTACTCTTCCTTTACTCTTCTCTCTGCACCTTCCCACTCTGGGCTGCTGCGATCTGACCCTTAGGAAAGTTCAACACAGAAGCTGGCCCTGGGTTTTTGGTATGTAACCAACTTCAGAGCTGCTGAAGGAATCCATCTTATCATCCAGCATCTCCTGCAAATATCAGAGGGTTGAGTCAGACTAGGCTTGGTGGAGGCATTGGAATTCAGTTATGTGTTTTAATTTCCCTGACTGGCTATTTTATGTAAGATTAAGTTCATCTTTCTTTGTTAAAATGCTGCCCGAATGGAGAGGCACTCACTGATTTTTCTGTTCTGCCTTTACCATTGTTTCTAACTTCTTTCCATGTTAATTGCTACTTTTAAGAATTGGCCATGACTTCTGAGAGTACTGAGCCTTCATGAGAAACCTTGTTGCTACACTCAGCAGCAGGTTGTTAAGAGTGTAATGGCTTTGGATTGTGATCGAGTTGTTCGGCAATGGATGGATATAAAATATGCAGTGAAATAGCAGGCATTGCCTGCTGCTGTAGAAGCTGGCCTGAGAGTGTTTCTTTTTCCAAAATTTAATGCATCACTTCAGCACTTAGAAAAGTGAGTGAATGGCCCTAACCTGCATCAGTCAAAGAGTAAGCACATGATTCAGAAACTTGCTTGACTGAAAATCTACTGACACCTGCACAATCCTCTGAGAATTGCATTATGCTTTCAGGTCATCAAATAAATACTGGAACATGATACGCATTTCTGTGTAGGGTTCTAAAGATCCTTAGAAATAGAAAGCAGTAGCATTCTGGTTAATTTTTTAACTTAATCTGAAATTGGTTTTCCAAACCAAGTCTTTCTATACATCACATACATTCCTGCTACTTAAGCTTGACCCCATCAGGTTCGGCAGTCCTTTTGAATACCCACTTTCCGAAAAAAAAGGTGGTTTTGAGATTGAGTTTACCCTCAGGAACATTGACTGCCTTTGAAAGTAGAACTCCCTAAAGGCAGGGAAAATATTTTGTTACTTCCAGTGTAGCTTTACTCAATCAGATTGGTTGGCTCAAAGGAGGAAACCGCCACACTTAACAAAGTCCTTGGCAAAAGGAATGAAACTTGTTGAATGAGACAGTAGGGGATGAAAAGGGATTGCTCTGAGCAGGTGGCAAAGATGAGAAGGATCATAAAATTGATTGAGGCTTGAAGAGAAAATAAGTTGGGAGTTAAGAGGAAAAGAAGGGTCTGGTTGAAAAAGAGACCTAGAGGAAATGAGGTCTCAATGCACATCAGGTGTGGCAAAGTTTTAAAGATTTAACCTAAATGATCATGCTCCCTAAGCCTAGGGACATACCTTAGCAGTTTTGTGTTCAAGGTTTCACAACCTGAAATCACTGTACATAGAAATCACTGACCATAAGCCTTTGTGTTCAGTCAGGGTTATAGCCATACCTGTGGTCTGTGAGGCAGAAATCATTTTCAAAGTTAGTTCAATGCCTAAGAAAAGTTAACATCATAAGGTCAAGATATGTTTAATCTGAGCTGGATCAGTGTAGGAGAGGACTGAAAAATATTTATCGTTTGTTTCTTTAAAGGGTTATAGGATATATTTTTTGGTAGGAATTGTCAATTGCTGAAATGTGTGAGTTCTCAGAAAGACATACTTGTTTTTCTTTCATTAATAAGGTTCTTTTAGAAACAAAATAGAATCTGTGATCAAATTTGATAGTTTCTTGGTCTAGCTCCATTACTGGGGTATTCCAGTACAAATATGTGTGTTTATGTAACTCTTTTTTCCTGGTGGTGTTTTTATAAGAAGGAATTTCATTAATCTTTCACAGTATGAAAAATTAGTCTTTTCCTTAGATCTGTTGCTAGATGACAGGTTTACTTTATCTTTCCCCTTATTACAAGGAGTTAAATATTAGCATAACTAGAAGCAATGTTATTTTATCTGTAGTTGTAACTGTGAAGAAATAAATCCTCATAATGATAAAGATAAAAACCTAACAAGTCAAGAGTTTCTTGTGTGATAGCAGACTATTGCTATGGCTCTATCTGGACACTGTGCAGCTCTCTCTCTCTACTAAGTATCTCTAAATACATGTTTGCAGTTTTAACCTGTCATTGGAATATTGGCATGATAACAGAGAATAAAATGTATACAGCTTCTTTCACTTCAGGGTCAATCTCAGTGTTTTACTTTGCCAGAGAATACTGAAAAACAACATAATGTGTAAGTATTTTAGAAAATGCTTTTATAGGTGCTTACTGATGCTGTTGAATTCTTCACCTCTTTCTGCTTATGAATGTTTATATAAATATCTATTAATAGACCTTTTGAGAAAGGGTGTGTAAGTGCTGTTTTTACCAATTTAACATCTATGATTTGAGAGTAAGTTTCTTTTTGTACTAAAGAAGGAAGAAGATTCACAAAGTTAATAAGGATTCCAGCAAAGAAAATGGACATGTCATGAATTAAAAACAACAAAATAACAACAACAACCCAAACCCCTTGAGTATATAGGTTTGGTATGTCATCTGCTAAACCATTATGTAAGCACCCATGTGAATTATACCTAGCACACCCTTCTAAATCAGACCCTAAATACATCTGAATCACTGTGATAAACCATGTTCTCTGCTTCTCTACAATAAATAGGAATGTACAAAGCCTCTGAGGTACAGAATAATGTGATCAATTTACAAGCTCAGATAATTAGAATTATTTTCATTATCCTTTAAAGTTCATATTGATTTAAAACTAATTTAATATGATCCCATCCAAAATTAAAAAGAATAAACTTTCCTAGCACAAAGTTATTGTATATTGTCAGTGTCAGATTGGTAATGAGATGAATTCTAGCGAAATTTTCCTCTGAAGGTACTTGTTATTAGATATTCCCATCAGAATCTAGTAGCTTGAAATATCTTACTGTTTCTGTGTGGTTTTCCTTGCAAAGATGAGTTAATAGTGAGTCAGGAAAAATAGAGAAATAACAATGCAGGTGTTCAGTGCGATGAATTTCCCAGCAGGTTTTTAGAAATGAACACAAGCCTGTTTCAATCTCTATCCCTTTGGATTAATTCTGCAGTATGATGCAAGTTAGTTGAAATACATAATCTGGATATAATCTTGAAATATATAATCTTGGATTTACAGAATAAATACAAGAACATATGAATTATGAAACTATGAAAAACTGTGATTCTACCACCAGAGGTTTTGGTGATATTGTAAATGACAGAGTAAGTGACAAGATGTTTAGTTACCAGAACACTAATGGAGCCCTGTAGTCTGATGATTGCGGTCTTCCCTTGTTTGTTCTTAAATAACATTTTTCAGTCTGTTTTTGTTAAAAATTATTTGATGAGGAATTTCTGTTGTTGTTGAGGAGTCATGGTAGTGTTAAGTTCCCCTAAAACAACAGCAGAGGAAGCTGATAGTCTAAAACTCCAAATCTTTCCTTCTCTGACAGATTTAAATGTGTCACTCCCAGTGTTGTACAATGGCACATAGAAGTGATAGATGTTTTAAGAGCTTCTGGAAATGCTGGGTTTAGGGCATCCAGACAAGCTTATGGAAGAATTAGATTTGGATCTAAGGTTATCAATTCTTGGCCTGATTTTCAGTGCACTTGTTGAAGTGAATATATAAAAGACTCAGAAATCCCTAAGTGAGTTTGTATTCTAGATAACATATAGAGCTATTTGACTTGCTTAGGAGGACTACATGAAGGAGGATAAGGTGGATCTAGCAGTACTCTCTTTACACTTGTGAAGCACAGTGCAGACTACTGTGGTCCCCTCTACCATCACAATATCCTAAAGAAACCCCACTGTTTGTGGCTTGGTTTCTCTATTTATTACAGTGGGATAGCTCTGACCTATTTGTTTCTCCACTGTGGTTGTGTCCCTGATTTTGGTCAGGAACATGAAATGATCAGATGCAGCTACAGTGGAGCAAGTGAAATATCATCTTCTCCACCTGGCTGCCGTGTGAGCTCTCCAGCTGCTTTTGCAGGACTCCTTTAGCCTAGAGGGTAGAAGAAAGACAAAACCTGCAAGCTCCAAATCTGTGCCGGCTATTTCCTCATCTCAGCAAGAGGCAAACTGTTTCCACAAAGCACATTCTGCCCAGCTAGGGAATTTTCAAACAAATCTGCACTGTGAAGAGACATAACACTGGGATTTGGATTTAGTCCCACTGAAATGAGTCAGGAAGGGAAGAGGGTGTGAGTGGAGCTGGGGAGAGGGGTAGTGGTGTCCCCAATCTGAGCAAGCTGCAGGGCACTGTTAAAAGCTTTCAAAGTGTTAGCCTAAATTCAGCTTCAACCCAGGGCCACTCAGGAATGTGAGCTATATGAGCACCAAGGCTTTGGTGTTTCAGGAGAGGTGTCTTACATGAAGGACACTGGTGAAACCTGAAGTGATGGGGAAGGCAGTAAGAATGTGTCAGAGCACCGGCACTGTGGCTCTGAGGAAAGAAGTCAGGGGACTTGAAGCTCTGAGGGAAGATGAACAACAAATCTGTTTCCTAAATGGATATTCCCTGTATGATTACAGGACTTGGCATGTTCTTTTAAAAGAAGCTGGCTTGTGTCAAACTATTATTCTTTGCAAATTTTATCTATCCTAACAACCTGAATTTTTGGCTCTGAGATGAAACAGGGCAGCAAAATCTACAAGAGCAAAGTCCATGATCTTTGCCAGACCTGCCAATTCCAGGCTCTGCCGTGGAATGCTCCAAGACAGGAGTTTTCTCCTAACATCCCCAGCACACTGACAAAGTGACCAATTAATCAGTGTGTCCACTAACCTATTGTATCATTGATTCCATCTAAACCACTGTCACCATTGTCACTGTCACAGTCACTGATTTGGATTGCTTATAAGCACTGCTCTTTATCTTGTCATCAGCTGAAACTGGGGGTCAACGATACAGTGAACCAAAACCCCCACAGCAAAAAATTCAAGTCAAAAGTATTTAAAATTTTTTATGGGTTAATTTTGTGTCAGGATATTTCTTGAGGCACAGGTGTAGTCTGTGCGTGTCACTAATTATGTGCGGGATTAAATACTGTCTTCTGTAGGAATTAAATTATTTCCATACTATTTTAACTCTATTTTTCTCTGGTGTACTCAAGCCTTCAGAAAGATCTTGAAAATCATCCTCTTAATTGCTTCTTAATCATTTTTCACTCATCTTCACTTTTTGGTCCCTTATGAATAACGAGGTTTCTGGTGTTGCTTTCAAAGGATTGAGTTTCCTAAAAAGCACTAAAACTATATATTCTGGGTTTAAATTTAAACTTATGATCTACTTTAAAGTTTGAAGAACAATTTCCTTTTATGATACTAATTTCAGGTTGTCATTTCATGCTTCTTGTTCATGTCTAATTTATTAGATCACTTTGTGCAGACTTTTTCTTTCAGTGATCAGTACCTGTAATTAAAGCTGTCTGTAACTAATAATGAGTAATTTATTGCACATTTTAATAACTTAAAATGTGTATGTTGAAGTTTTCTAAGCTTTCTTAACATTTGAAAATTAATCATATATGGACTCATCTATAGACAGGTGTCCCAAAAAAGTAGCTAGTTTTGATGGCAGATTGGTTAGCTTAAACAAGTAATGCTTTGTCAGGAGCTGTTGCTGGGGTACTGAGGTGCAGAGTTCACACCTTTCTATGATATCAAGTTAAGACAGTCAAAATTATATGGCAGCATATGTTTTTTTTTAAAAAAAATCTCTAAATCTCCTTCTGGAATAACATTGCACTAGTTTCAGTGGAAATCTAATTTCACTTCATTCACATTAACAATACTTTGGCAATCCCAGTTGTAATGAACATGTATCAGATAAGACAAAACATGAACAAAATTAAGATCCAGTGGCCAAGTACATTCTCCTGGGTGAGGACTTGGTCAAAGCATGTGCCAGAATTCCCACCATTTTTACAGCCTGATAGTTGGTTTCTTAATTATAGTGAAGCTTGAGGAAGATATTCCAACCATCACAAAAAATGGATGTGTGTTTCAGTGCAGCATTTTAGAAATCACTCTGCCTTTCCTGGGTGCCTTATGTAGGAAGAAAAGTGATCTGTAGAGAAATACAGATCTTAAGAAAGATGAAAGTTGGTGAAAGACTGATTTTAAAAAGAAATCATTTGTAACAAATACAGAAAGGGAAATAACTAGGTAAAATTAGAGATTATGAAGTGAGAGAGAATTTACAGGGAGCAAAATACATCTGGGGAGCTTTGCTCTATGGTTGAGCTGAAGATAGTGAATTTAGTGAAGATAGCGAAGTGTCGTAACTGGCAGAATTGAATATCTGTTGTTCTTTAAAGCTTTATTTTTCAAAGTAATAGTTAATATTTTTCACTGTTCTTAGATAATGACAATACATTGAAAACATTATTGCTCCCTTGTAAATCATATATAAATTTTCCAAGTATTCAAGATATTAACTTAGTAGCTGATACATTTTCTTACTGTTGACTTTTGAACGCAACAAAATGAAATGAGCAGACTTAGAAAATGGACAAAATAAGTTATTTACTAAAAATAAATAAATCATTAATTCTTCGAATTATTGTTCTTGAATACCTGTATCAAAATTTGCTTAGTTCTGTCTCTAGAATCCATTTGCTTATATAGGGGGTGTGAGGGTGTATATTTATGCAAGATTTATGAGAACACTGAGTTTGATTTTTGTAATACTTGACTAAATGGAATACATACAGCAACTGTTTCCATAGGACATAAAGATTGTTTTGTATTTATAATTTAACAATAGGTTTATGGAAAAAGTCCAAAATTTTTCCTTCTTTGTATGAATGTTAAGGTGTATTGTTATTTAGAACACAGAACCCTCCAGTTCTCGCACGCTGTGTTAGAATTTTAACTGTAAATACAAGATAGTATCCTATTTATGAATTCCAGTCTCAAATGCTAATTTAATTGGTGTATTCCAACTACTATTGCTTATTTCACACTTCAATAGGTAAAGATGCATTAATAATCGAAGTTTCAAACTGTAATTAATGTTAGCTTTAGGCTCCTGACAATGAAATGATTACATTTTTACGTATGTCTTGATACACAAAGTTAATCTCAGCTGTGAATGAATAACGAAAGGAGCCCACTTTTACTCTCTAATGCAAATCACTACATGTAATTATGTGTTCTCTGCAACCGTTGAGGAGGAAAAAAGTAAGATACTGGCATCTGTAAAATCTGTATGGCTGTCCCTCATTCATCTACTTCAGCTCTGTAGGTGATTACAGAGAGCTGTGGGTGATGTGTTTCATCTCATTTGTTTCCACGCTGTTACTTCACATGCTATTCAGTCACAGAACAGTGCTCCTCTCCTTCATTTACATGAGTTTGGGTAAAAGGTGATGGGGGCGGCTGTCTAAAGAAGAAAGGGGTGATTTTTCCGTGGTGCCATGCGAGTTTGTTACACAAAGCCCTACCACTACCCCTCCAGTGAAAGAGTCTTTCAGAATCTATTTTATTGTAGCTTCCCTTGAAGCTACAAAGTAGTCTTCCAATTACTTTTATGATTCTGAAGTAGTTAGTCATCTCGCTCTCTTTTAATATAGGCCAGGGACCACGCAGCTATAAATCACCAGCAAGCAGGATCTAAAAACATGACAGTGAGGCAAAGAATCTGTTTCTAAATCATTGTATCAGCAATTTTGTTTCTTCACCATGGTCTAGTGTTGATTAAACCAAGCTAAACATTAGTAACAGATTTTATTGCCTCTTATGGTCACTGCAAGTAACAAGCTAAAAGCAAAATATTATCGTAATGCACTTTGCTAGACTAAATATTTGTAATAACATTTCAGTGGGGATGTTTGCAAGCAGGGCAGAAATTCTCAGCCATAACCTTCAAGGAGGTGAAGCTGAAGGAGGGAAGGTGCTGGGAGCCTCCAGTGCCTCCTCAGGCCTGAGGCTGTGCTGGGCTCCAGCCCCGCTCTGGGAGCGGATCCGTGCTGCCAGGACCCCCCCTCTCCTCATACTGCTGAGGGCGCTCTCCTCATTTTCCTTTGGAAAATCAAAAGTGGGCAAATTAGCTGAATGTATTTTTCAATGAGAAATACATCTATTACAGCATTTTAAATAAATATAGCCAAAAAATGTTCAGACTAATTGTTACTTGTGAAACAGCTATTGATCTAGTTTTTCATAAAAACTAGAAACCAGGTTTGGCTCTTTTCTGTAGTAAGTGAGTAAAAAGTAGTTGGAGGAGCTCCATATTCTGTTGAAAGGGCAGATAGATATAGGAGGGCAGTTAATATTTATTCTTTCATGCATAGTCTTTGTTCTTCTCAGTTCCTGCCTGTTTTCATCTATATTCCCACTGATACCTTTTGTTCTCCCTTTAACTCCTCACCCACTCTTTGTACTCCCACAGACTGTCTCCCTTCACATATTTTCAGTAGGGAGCAATGGACACAAATGCTTTCATTTAGAAATTCCATCTGGGACCTTCTCAGTTCAGGACAGGAATAAAAGGAAAAAATAAAGGGGAGGTCAGGGAGGATAATAAGCCAGGAAATCAGCATATCTCCTGTGCTTCTAAATTCTCTTCACAAATCAAGTGGTGCCTGCCTGAGACACTAAAATGCAGCTCACTAAAGGCAGAGCAGATATTTAACACATGCTAATATTCTGAATTTGGCTCTTTCTAGTGAAATGGCACGGGATAGACTAGTTTGAGTCAGATAAATTAGATAAATACTTTTTATCCAGGTTGCTCAAAACAAAGAATTAGTAACTACATTGCAGAAGTCATCTAAGCATGGTTTCCGAACTCCGCAGTAATGCTGAGAAGTTTGGTGAAGAGGGTGTGCTCTCAGTGCGATGGATGAAGCAGTGTCTGCAGAAGCTTCCAGCAGAGGAGGGCTGTGCTGAATTGGAGCAATGCCAGGAGCTTCCTAGAGTAACAAAATCCTCCTGTATGTGCATTACACCGGGGAGAACGATGGGGAGTAGTGAATAGCTCTGGAAACAGATCACTGAGGTGACAACACTCTTCCAAGGGTGCTGTGTATCCTTTCTGAGCGTGCAGATGAGTCTGTGAAGTTTGTCAGAGAAATCCTTAGCATCTTATGTCTTGCTTGAAGCAGCCAGGCCTTCTGATAAAGCCCACAGCCTCCACATCAGCACGGTCCTCTTGCAGACATAAGATACAGCCCTGTCATGAGAGCTGTACCTGAATTTCTTGAGAGCCATGGGAAATTCAAGCCTAGGCCCTCTTGAACTATTGTATGAACAAGTCAATACCTTGACATTTGTTTAACTGGTGGGAATCTAGATAGATGGCATTTGGTAACACGCATCACTTTATCTCTCATTATTTACTTTTTCAGCTAAAACTCCATTTCACCACGTTTTGCAGGTTTTCAATTACATCTAATTCAAAACTATGGTACTTTAAATAGGATAAATTAACTGGAGTTAGTTTAAAAGGAAACTCTTTTTCTCCCTTACATTGGCAGGGCTAGTGGAGCACTGATTCTCTGATGGGCTATGGTGATATGCAAATGTGTTCTTCCATTACAGCCCAAGCACGGTACAAGTTAGACTGGGGAAATGCCCCTGTGGCACTAAAATGGATGCCACTGACAATATACTGTGTCAATATGTAATTTCACTTCTTTTTTCTGTGCTTTGAAGGCTAAGAAAAAAATGAATTAATGCAACTATTATCATATTAGGCCATACAGATTCTCAGTGGAGTGCCTTCACACTCAGGAAAGAGACTGTTATATGTGCACTGTGCAAACAGAAATCTGGTATCAATGCATCAGTCACTTCTTATTCCCTACTTTGAAAGGGTTTTCGTCTTCTCTGAGGGGCAACAGGCACAAGCTGGAACATAGGAAGCTTCATTCAAATATAAGGAAGAACTTTATGGTGAGGGTGGCAGAGCCCTGGAACAGGGCCTCCCCAGGGAGGTCGTGGAGTCCCCTTCTCTGGAGATCTTCAAGACCCACCTGGATGCCGTCCTGAGTGATGTGCTCTGGACAACCCTGCTTTGGCAGGGGAGTTGGACTAGATGTTCTCTAGAGATCCCTTCCAATTCCAACAATTCTGTGATTCTGTGATTCTTCTCACAAACCTTACAGCTTGAAGGCTTTACTACTAGTGAAAAGTGAAAAGCAGGAAATAATGTATATATAAAAGGAAAAAAAAGAATCTGGTTTGTTGTTTCTGATATACCAGGATAACATTTGGTCCTTGTGCTACAATAAGTTTTGAGGAACATTCTTCACATCTCGTTATATTTTGTGTTTATATATGTATATATTTAAAGGTATAAAATTAAAATTATTCCAAGTCATATTTTTCTTTTGTGAGCATGTGATACTTACCACTTCTGAATTAAGGAGATTTATCCATCAGTGGGAATTTGGGGAAGCATATGATGCATATTCACTATGAGACTAGTCACATCTGCCTGTGTTTGGGAGAATTCTTCTGCCTTTGGGGGATCAGTCATGTAGGAAACTCCCCTCATTTTCCCAAGACTATTGTGGTTGGCTCGTTGCTGATTTCTGCCCACCTTGTTAAAAAATGACCTAGTTTTTGACCCAACCAGGGTGGGATTTCATTAAAAAAAGAAAAGGAGTGAGCCTGAGATAGACTAAAAGTAAATGTTCTATTCATATATTTTCACATTCTATGTGTATATAGGTGTTCAGGAGAAATAATGGTAGTTATTATTGTCATTCTGATTTTACTTATTTGCATTTGAATAAACAAGAAAGGGTTTTTAAAAATTGAATCTAGTTCTGTCAGTGTGACCTGAGCCACTTTTGACCAAAAATAGATAAATAAAATTAATATGTCTCTCCTTCATCCTCTGACCTGGTCATGGACTTTCATAATGTAAGGCCCATTTGTAGAACTGAAGGAACTGTTTTCTATGGAAATTAAATTGATACTGAAAAAGTGCATCAAAAAATGATTTTTGAATTATTGTATAATCAAATGGAAAGAAGAGATTTACATCTCAAAAATAATGTCGCTGTTTTCAAATTTACTGGTATTTGAAAGGAAAAGGAGACTTTTAAAAACTAATCCAAACCTGATTTTCCCCCCAGATTCTGCCATTTTTTTTTACAAAAGACATGGAGTAATAATTGCCTGGTTAGCTATTCACTGCAGATGTAAAGTATTTTATATCCTGACGTTTTTATATCTCCAGATTTCAGTCCAGATCTGACAAGTGACAGATATTCCATGCTTCATTTGTACTTTGAGCTCTTTTTTTCTAAGCATGCCATTGTCTTAAAATACAAATATGGAAATCAATATACAGATGCTTTTAACAAAGAGAGCATTGTAAAGTATCTGCTGAATTAGCTTCCGTGGAATCATCTGTCACTTTACTGACAGCCCAGCTTTTAACAATGATGTTATAGTCTAAAGTGTTCAGTCTAAAGTTGTGTTAGATTTATAATGTTTTAATTGTGATCTACTTTGTTACATTTTGAGTGAGTCAGACCAGATGGTATGAGGAATATAGTAATTAAATTACAGGGGATATTATAAAGATATATGAGCCCTTTCCATCTTCAGAAAGGTTCAACATTCTTTTTTATTCTTGCATTTATGTTTAATAATTCCAATCATTCCAAATGTCATTGCATTTTATTAACAACAGTAAAGAAAAACACCCTATTCTTTTGAACTGAAGCTTGCATGGGGAAGTGCTTTTTAAAAAAAAAATAATTGTTTGTTTTGAATCTGAGACTTTTCAATTTCTTTGCTTAATGAGGATATTTGCAAAATGGACTTCAAATAACAGATTAAGTTATTCTATATAGTCTTGTGAAAGGCTAATAACAGATTCCTAGTCAAATAATTAAAGCTTGTATCATTGAGTATTTTGGTAGTGGGAGTCTTCTATTTTAAATTTAATATGTGATGGAAGCTCATTATAGCAAACCGTTGGTTCTGTGGCTGTAAAATCATCCCAGCTGTTGGCATTAATTAGCAGTGCCTATCTGTCCGTTACACGGAGCGGAGATTGTAGCACAGACAATACTTTAGAATATTACGTAGCTAAATTTTTTCAGGATTTTCCTAATGTTGGCATGGTTGACTTCAAAATCCTAGTAGGAGCTCTGTGTGTGTGTAAAGAGTATGCTAGTGACCATAGTTTACATCCATGGAAAACTCATGTTTTTCTATTTTTAGATACTTCTGAAAGAATGGATCTCTATGAACCCTTCTGTGGTGTCTTGAAAATGATTGCTGTTTTTCCAGTATGATAATCCCAGTGCATTTTGTAGGTGGTTCTTTCCCAGCTGTACTGTTCTGGTGAGATTTGTACTGCTCCTCTGAGGCAGTAGCAGGAAGCAAGATACAAGGATAACGGAAAGAAGTTTTATAGTGAGCATGAGAGAGAAGTTTAATGTCAATGTTTTCCATCTTCCTTACAGTAGCTTCTCTTTTACACTGTTAGGAGAAAGTGATCATTTTTTATTGTGTTCTTTCTGTGTTGTTAGCAGGGACATCTCTGCTTCATATACACTGGCATAAAAATATATTTACAATTGCATAATTCTCAACCAACCTGCAAAATGAAACGTTAAGAACCAAAAAATGGAAGTAGGAAAGAGTGAATGGAATATTTACTGTGGTGGTTTTTTGCATTTGGCTTGTGTTTATTAGACTAACTGAACTAGCCAGTGTTTGGAGGATAAGTGTTTTAGTTTTGTTTTTTTAAGAGTCTTACAGCTATTTTGTGACTGGTAACTGCTATAGCATCACATCAACATTTCTATTCCTAATGACTAATAACTAATCCTCTGGATTTGACATTTGTCTATGTTAAATACCCAGCCCCCCCAAATGCTACATTTTAATACTTGTATCTTGGAGTATGTGTGTATTGCCTCAGCTAATCCAAAGTAACATATGTATACAACCCAGAATAATACATTTCTAAGATGATAAATATGATGTGAACATCATAAATCTGTCCTCTTGAAAAAAAAAAAAAAAGAAAAGAAAGAAAAGAGGCTAGAAAATGGCACAAAAGATACCTATTTTCATTATGGCTCTTAGACTATAATCATCTCAGCTTATTCTAAAGCCTCAGTATGGATGATGAGCAGTTGAAATCCAATTTGAATTCATAATACCACATTTAATTTACACTACCACCTGTCAATAGGAAATAGACTGAGACATATCTCCTGAGGTATCCATAGGGAATGTGCATTTATAATTAACCTTCGGTTTTGTTGGGGTTTTTTAAGTAAATCTTTGTCATTGCAATGGATTGTTTATGCTATTTCCCATTTTTGTAACAGTCCCTCAGTGAAAAGTAGATGAATTTTTATCTCATATTTTCTATGAAATACAACAGAAGATATTTTATGCTATCTTCTCTGTTGTTTACTCTCCATCCCTTTTTCCCTTTTGTCTGTGCCCACATGAACAGCTAACTCACAGTAAAAGTAGATTAGCCTCGCCAAATCTGGCAAGGTCTAACTAATATCATACACTTTGGGGTCAGAATATCTAGTATAAAATGTACACTAGCGCAGTTCTTTTTTTTTGAAGCGGATGTCACAAACAGATGAAATGATGATAAAAGTGGGCACTGACACAGATTTAACCTAGTCATTATTCTCATTAGATTGTAATTTTGGGTTCCTCCGTAGATGACAGCACATGATGATAGCTGACATCTACTTTGAATTCAAATTATTATGCTTAACATGTTCAACTAGTATTTTCCAACAGCTGAAAGTGCAAATGGATGTCTTCTAAGATGTTCATATAAACACTGTTCGTATTTATCTATCCACAAATACTGTGGATAATACAGATGGCTGGTACTTAAAATCCAGGAGATAAAATAAAAGTTCATCTGAATACAAACATTTGAGATTGAGAGGAAAAAAGAACACATAAAATCAAACTGTTCAATGATTTTTTTTTTCCCATTGAGCTTTATACTTCTTAATTCCAGAAGCAACAAAGTTTATTGCAGTGTTGGAACATCTAAGAGGATTACACTAGTTTGACAAAGCTCCTGAGTCTTTCAAAATCTTTCTTGAAAAGACATATTCCACTGATGTTTTGTCACTTAATAACATATGGTGAGGAAATAATGCAGCTTCATCAATAATTTCTTATGGCTTCTGTGATGTTTTCCCCTTAACATGAGACTCAAAAAATAATGCTAAATACAAAAATCTCTCTAGGGAAAATTACTTCCCTTTTTCTCTATAAAGCTTGGAAAAGAAGTGAAGCCCAAATGATATGCAAACTATCTTGGCATTGGTCTCAGTTTGCAGGCTCCCTCTCAGCACGTACTCTGAAGCAAATTGCATTTTGCTCATTTTTGTTTTCATTTGAAATGCAAGGTGACTCTTGAAAAGGAAGAGTCAAGATTTAGGTAGGAACATGATTTAGAAAAGGAACATGATTTAGATACACCAGCTTCTTTTTTTATTGTGGGGTTGGTATTTTTTTCCTCCCGAAATTCATAAAACCTTCCCGTTAAGACTCCCTGGTAACCTAATCACTCTCCCAGCTCACTAGATGTTCTTGACTTGAGCTTTAGTATTGCAGCAAAAGCTCCATGCAGTCCTTCAGATGTTTGAGATGATGTGATTATGACTGGTGAACATGGATTGTGGTTATGTGATTTATTTGTTCAACAGTGATTTTTTGCCTGTGAATGTGATTAGTGGCTAACAAAGTCAGCTTGGCAATGGGCCATTCTCTGAAGTCTTGTGATAGTGAGCTTTCTCATTACCTTGTAATTAATCTTTATGTGTAAAATGGTGTTAATATATAAATAGCATATAATTTTGAGAGCTAAGGGGAACATGTTTATGTTGGGCATCTGTATTATTTATTATATACATATTTAGGATCGTCTGGTATCCATAAACATTGTAAAAATACAAAATGGGTGCATTTATACTACAGAAGTATTCCATCTCGCAATCCTGCCGGTAACCAAAACTCTAGAGTAACCAGTTTCTTTCCTCTCTTCTCACACATCTGTCTTATACTCAGCAAAGTAAAGAGGAAAATGAAATTTTACTACAACAGCACAGAAATGAAAACAAAAGCAAGCTCTTCCACCAATCTTTGCCTCATGCTAAAGTCTGGCATTTCTGGCCCTTGGGTTATTTAAAAGGGCCTTGAAAACTGTAAAGCTGTTTGCACTGTAGTCTACATAATGCAAAGCATCTAGCCAAAGGCAATACATCCTTAAACTTTGTAATGTGGGAAATTATCTTCCCAGCAGGAAATCATAAAAGTGTCATTTTTAAGGACTTGAAAAGTATAGTTTTGAAAATTACAGCCTGTCTTTCTAAAATATAATAGTTCATCTACTTATGTAGTTGATTTTCTTACATTAAACAGTGTTCCTTGTCCAAAGTCAGCTCTTAAATTTGAAAGTAATTTTCACTCAAGTATTCTTCTTCCCACGTCATGGTACTGACAGTGTTGTTTGAAGGAGAACTATCCCACACTGACTTTGCTACCTATTGTAGTACATGTCTTTCATCTTTGGAATTGGTAAATGAAGCTATTATCCTCATATAAATCCAGATTCATCTGCGGGAGTAGCTGAGGACATATTGTGTGTCCTACTGGTCTGCATTTCCAAAGTTCAAAAATGCTCAAACCACATCTTTTGAACCAAGTCACCAAAATAACAGCAGAAGTACTTGTTTACGTGTTTGCTTTAAATCGCAGCAGCCTGAAGCAATCCTTGTGGTGTTAAGCTTTACAGGAAAAAGCACAACCAAGGAAATTCAGAAAAGCTAAATGATACTCTTTGTGAAAAGAAAGGTTTGCTGTTTTACAACTTTGCCAAAATTATAGCTTTAACTTCTCTACCTGGTTATTATATGGCTGGGCATGAGATTGCCATATTTTACCAGCAACTGTTACAATTTTCTTGTGAAATCTGAGTAGTTCTGCACAGTTACACTCCTATTACAGGCATTTGGCTTATTTCCTACCACTGTTGTCTCTTTGGAATTTGATAAGCCTGCAAAGCAGTAAGCTGCAGCTCACTCCAGTATATGGTAGGTTTAGCTAGTACACCTCTTGGAGCAGAATGTCTCTCTTGGTTTGACCCAGATGGAGCCTATTATCTTGATGCACCATTTCATCACTACTGTATACATATTATTTTCTGCTGGCAGAAGAATACAAATATCATCTAGTTTTACTAGATGATCAGTAAGTGTATTTTCTTCTTGACATTCGTTATTATGGAATAGATAAGAGATGCCTGTCTTGCGTAGGGTAAGATCAGTAAATCTGCTATGACCACGAAGTTGATTTTCCTCAGTAACTGCTTTTATCCTGGAATATCACATTTATTATGATTAAATAAGAGGTGAATTTCTTTCCTTGATATCAGCCCTATCAAGGATATAGCTTACAGTAGTGAGGACAGAGAAGAGATCCCTTTGAGTAATGGGCCTGATGCATCAAATGTAATGGCGTGAGTGATCTCCTACAATTATTTCCAAGGGGTGTTCAGTCCACATGCTATCAGCATTAGTGTGCAGATGCCATATGAAACTTGAGACTATAATTTCCACATCCAATTCACATAATGGATATGGAAATAGAAGTAATTTCAGATAGTAGATAGATATCCCAAACCAATAAAAACATATATAGCTCAATTTCCTCTTCAGCACTATAAAGAAGGTAAACAGCCATTCAGCTACAGTATAGTACTCACATTGCTCTGGACATGTGCAGTCTGATATCTTCAAAACAATTAGTGATTCTGTGACATGAAAGGTATCTTCCTAAACGAAAAAAAAAAATCTAGCTTTTTATATCCTGTTAAGATTTTAAATTTCTCTGTGTACCTGGGGAGGGGAACAATCTTCACTTTGACAAAATATTTGATTTTGGGCTTTCACATTCAGTGGTATCTGAACACAATTTTAACAGCAGCAGAACAGAAGCAGTGGAGAGAAAGCACCTGACTTGTACAACCAAGAAGATAATGTGTTTTGAAGCAAACGAGTATCCATGTATATTTTTTTACTTGGCCAGAGAATGCAAAGTCTTATTTCATATGGATATAAAATAATGTCTTTGATTTACTTGTTACTGTTGAGTTCAGTTCTGTATCCCTTCAGCGTAAGGGGGTTTTGTGTGACTGTCTAGAGAAATGTTAAAAGCTGGGTGTTACCTCTGTGCCTGGGATATGGGGATAGTGATGAAGTTCCACACGTACAGACAAATTTCTAATGAGTCAGTATAGTGAATAGGAGAGGTTTAGTGGTTTGGCTTCCATATACTCCTTTAGCATTAAAGAGTTCAAGTTTTCTGCCTGTAATTATCTTTTTGCTACTGTTTGTCTCTCTTGTCCCAACAGTTTAGATTATAAATTGCTCAGGGCAGGCATGACATACACAATTTTTGGTCTGTCAGTATGTCCACGATAAATATAGTCAGTGGCAGCAGCACATCTGTTCAAAGGGTTCAATATTTGTTTCAAATGTATATATACCAGCATTTCTAGCTACAGATAGTGATTCATTAACCCTTAAGAAATTTGGTTTAGGAAAAACAAAAGAGTCTCAAGTTTTAACACTGTAAGGATCTTAGAACTGATTATCAACATGTTATTCCTCCAGAAAGTCTGTGTAAAAAGATATTCTGATTATATTTCAGGAATTTGAGTTCTGGAAATCAGAAATGTTTAAGCTTTAAGGTCTTGGAGTTCAGATTAGTTAGGATGAAAGTTTAGTGGGTTTTGTTCCATTTTTGCCTGTGTTCCTTGAGCTTGTGGACTAGAATCAAAGTTCATGTGTTCTGAATGTTTACAATTTGCATTGAGGATGAGAAAGTTGTTCTGATAGTGAGAAATTTTCTTCTACTTTGTATAATTTCTGCAATTATGAAGAGTTATTGAGCATAAATCCCGTAATATTTTTAAAATACAGTTTGGAAGTTTCCACATAGAGATTTATTTATATCAAGTATTTGAATTTTAGAACCTTGCTTACCAAATTAAGAAATAAAACAGCTTTTCTGTCATCCATCTCTGTGGACCAATGCAATAGGGAATTATACATTTCCATCTGATTTTCATAGCTGTATATTTTGAATCAAGCAAAAGCATACACTGTATGACAGCTTTTTATTATAAACAGTACAAATGAATAAGACTTAATTCTGTATTATGCAAATCTAAACTCTACTTGATCACGCCAATATAAATCACTTCTTAAAACAACTGTATTGCAGTTCAAAACAGGTGCAACTGCTTGAGCTCGGTTTAGGTCCATTGACTGCATGAAGCTGAACAAAAGTATTTTCATATGGTTCTTACATAGTTATGTTCATGTCATCCTTTTTGTATCCAATGTATGAAATATGTGGTGATAATGCTGTACCAGTTATTTTACTACAGTGGATCAGCATTTTCCATTGCTTGAAAAGGAACTATGTTGAAGGGAGGAGCTAAGATTCTTCCCCTCTTTCTTTAGCTTGCTACTTAGAGACTGAAAATACAGTATTTTTGCTATTGTGAAAGAAAGTCTTCCTCGTGTCAGAAGTACACTACTTGGTCTTATGGGTGTTTAGTATTTTATTACTTCATCTCAGCTTCTTCATTACTTATAAATCACTGACAGTTCATACTTAAGCAATTAAAACAAGTAACAATTAGCTTATTACCCCCATGATCCACTGCACAATAATTGCACTAGAGAATTCATTTAACATAATAAAATGAAGAACATTAGAAATCATTTTGTGCGGAGCCAGCACTAGTTTGACAATAAGCTTTATGGTGGTTGAGTACCGTATGCTCTAATAAAAGCAAATAGATTTTTCATTATTGCAAGCCACTCACATAAATCCACTAGGGCAAATGGGGACTCTAAGTAAAGAGTTAATAATCACTCTGGCAGAATGTCTCCTTTTAAGTTAAAAAAGTAAACCCAGTTATGTTTCTTTATGGCTTTTTTTCTTTCCCATCTGGAGGCAGAGAATTGGTTATTAGATGTATTTGAACTTATGTGAAATAAGTAAAAAACTTCTAAAAGTAGATCTGCAGTATCACTGTTCGTGAAATTCAGTATGGGTCAGTCATGTACACAAATAATAAATTGAAGGTCATGAAAATGAGAAGCAGGCATTGTATCAATGTCTAGTTTCAAAAAGCCATTAAAGCCTTTCTTAGGTCTTCAGTGTGCTGAGAAACATGTAGATGAAATCTTCCCATATTTCAGATGAATTAAGACCTGAATCAAAGCCTAGTGAAGTGATTAATATCTTTCTCAGCGGCTTTGGTGGGCAATATCTTCTCCCCTCTCAAATACAATGCTTGCTCAATATTGTGTCGTGGGAAACCATTAGTCAAGTGTCTTAGCAAATAATGTTAACAGCCTGTAGTGGCTGTCAGTTCTACTGACCTCTGCCATCTACATTCTCATAAGTGCTTTTTACTCCGTGAGATCTAATGCCTTTTATTTCTTCAAATATTACTGTAATCATATTTTCTATGTCTTTTCAGATACTTAATGGAAATAAGTTTATAATCTCCATTTCTACTTCTCCCATAATTTTATTTACTACTTTTTCACGCCAGTAACAATGTATTTTATTCCAGAGCTGACACTTGCAAATGGCTTTTTAGAGAGGGTGTGTTCAGAAACCTCAGAAACTGGCAATCCATTTTTAATTCTACCATTTTACTTCTCCATTGCCATCTGAGTGATACAATTGGAAGCAGAATCCGAAGTCAATAGATCTGCTTGCAGATCCTCCCCCAAAATTTATACACCTTGGAATTGATTGCCTTGTTAAATTATTTATTTAACGTTAAAGCTTCTTGCTGCAGAATTTGTGTTCTTATGACAAGGTGTATGGGAACTGGTTTTGCCAATTCCTTCAAGGAAGTAAGACATCAGATGCCCTTTGATTCTATTCCCATGCTCTGAATTTGGGACAGAGGCAGCTGCTATTTTTCTTTCAACAAAAATGCACAAAATAATGCACTAAGAAAAGGCGAGTGTGCTGTTGAGCTAATATGGAGACAAAAATAAACTTCTGCTTTTATGGAGACAAAAATAAACTACTGGGGTTCACTGCTTTCTCTTGTGACTAGGGAGGAGTCAGAGGCTGAACTGTGGTTCAGTTGGAGAAAAAGTACAATAACGATTTAGAAGACAGGGGGGAGACTTCCATGTCACATGGCACCAGGTCTGGTTAGAATTCTCTTCCAGTGTATCCCTCACTTCCTAAACACACAGTGCCCAGAATATTTGAATGTTTGTTGTCTGGAAATTTGGTTTCAAATCTCTTTATTTCTTTCATTGGTTTATTCCCCCCACCAGTCAACTAAAATGAGTTTGAGAGAAAAATGAAATCAGTGCTCTACCCTACACTGTCCTACTATATGAAGTGACACTACAGGAGCAGAAGTGACAATAGAAATAATTATAAAAGCACAATTGGAATTAGTTGAGGATTTATTGTAAAGCCGCTATCAAAGCATGTTGTGGAAAGTGTGTTTTGAATGTTTGCATTCTGAATATTTTTATCTTGAAGAAAAACACATCAAACAATTATTGAATAAGCAAGACATTTAAATTATTTTAGTAATTATTACTGACATCAGGACAAAAGAATATAAATGCAGAGGTTGAATACTTTATTCTTGTTAGAACCATCAGCTTATTAGAAAAAAATAAAATAAGCTCATCAACAATACTGAGAAGTCAAAAACATATTTAAGGGAAGTAATGCCCTTTTCTCTGCCCTTTACTGTTCTGCCCTTCCAACCCAAACTGTTCTGTGATTCTATTTGGAAGAAAGAACAGTTAACCTCTGCGTTAGCAGTGATAATAATGGTGGGTAGTACATCATAATCTTTCTAGAGGAAGCCTACAAAAAGCTATTTAAAAATATGACAAGTAAATAATACATAATTAGTCAGGTTTTCTGCATTCACTGACATAAAAAATTAATTAACCTTTCTCTCAGTTTGAAGAAAGTGTTGAACAATTATTCTCGTCCTTTCTACAATATATTATCTTAAGAATAAATAATATCTTTTGTTAAGACTACACGGAAAAGTTGCGGATTTTTTCTTTTCATGTTCTTTCCAGACTCTGTCCCTTTATTTCTGGTATTCCTCAAAGAAATTCTTTGTGAGGATAAATTGCAGTAAGTCTGGTGGTAACATTCCTTAATGACATAGCTGTCATTCAGGTGAACCCTGATCTAATTTTGTTCAGTCTCCTGACCAGGAGTTTGAACATCATCAGGAAGCTGCAGGTGGTTTCTCTCTCCCATTTATCAGTCAGGTCTCAGAGCACTACTCATCAGTAGACTCTCAATGGAGTTGTATCCTATACCTTGGATTACCTTATCTATTTTGATTTCAGATGAAACACTCTTGGTTCTTTTCCCTCTGGGCAATGATAGTAATGGGAACTGGTTACCAAACAGTCTTTTCAAAACAGAAGTGATTTGAGGTTTGTTGGGTTTTTCTTCTTTTCTTTGTTTGTCTTTCTTTAATGAGAAATATCATGGAAACTCTTAAGAACATATTTCTTAGCTTTCCTCTAAAACTTATCCTTCCCTGCCCATGGGAAGACTCAATTCTGAAGAATTACAACCAGACTTATCTTTCCTTGTCAAAGTGTCTCCCTGCATAATTGCTGAAAAATAATTCCATCTTTGGTCCAGCAAAAATGACTTCATAACTTCATCCCCTTCATTTTCTGCTGATCTTTCCTCCTTACACACATACGTGGGTATTTATTTAGTGGCCTACTGATGATTCAACTCCTGGAATTCTCACAAGAAAAGAAGCATTTGATTTCATTTTGAATTTTTGTTTGCTAAAATTTGGATTTTTTCATTATAGTTCCATTTTGGCAATTCCATTCTCTATAGGATAAACTCAATTTGCTGGTAGATATTGTTTATATTTATATATCATGTAAACAGCTGAAAATGTCCTTGTTACATATATCATTTATGTCTACTATTTTATAGTTCTCCAATTCCTCACTGATAAGATGGAGGGCCTTCAGATTTATCTATTAAAAGTCATACAAAACACAGATTTTTCTCTTAGGTGTTTTGCTTCCATGCACTTTCATAATTTTCTGCGGCATACACAGAAAATTAAACATAACATCAGAAGACTCTATGCAGAATTATACCAAGTGTCCATATAGCCAAGTATGTACCCAGTACTTGTAATGTGTGTCTGTACCCGAATCTAATACTTTCTTTGGTTGTGGACAACAGTTAGGGAAGAGTGTAAGCAGAGGGCAAGCATGTGCCTGTACACATTCACTCTAGAAGCGTTCCAAACTCCTCCCCTTCCCTTGGACATGATTTGCTTTTCCCCAAAGAAAAGACAGATAGCTACCCTAAAGAATTAACTAGTTATTATTTCAGTTACAGGAAATACCAGAAATTATTTCTTTAGATTGCTATGTCTTTGAACTCTGATATTTCTATCATCCGTTACACATCAAGCTTTAGTGAACAGTTAAACCTTTCCTCAGAAATATCTCTAGGTTTTGGAGTTGGTAGGTGTGTATGGTTGTGAGCATATGAGTTCTATTGGCAGGTATCACCAGGTAAGTTTATTTGAAATGTTGCTTTTGAGTCTTCATCGATTTGATATATCTTCAGGGTTTCATTGGCATTGGTTCAGTTGAGATTCCAGGATAACATACTTATTACTGGTTTGTTTTGTAGTTTTCTAAATAATATGGATAAGTGAGCAGCAGCCCTTGAATTAGGCATTTATTCTGAATGTATATATATAACTGCATTAATCAAACCCACTAATCTGCACTGAACCTTCTCGTTTCCCTAGTATATTATAGATTTTAGTAAAAAAGTTCCTATTTTTGCATTTTTATCTTGCAAAAGTGATGATTGAGCATATTCTGACAAAAACAATTCTAAATACTACCCTTTCTCCATGTAGTAATAGATAATATTTGAATAAAGACTCTGATTTCCCAGAAGAAGGTGCTCATTAGACACATTTTAAATAACCATAATAATTTATTATTCTGTACTGAAATACATAAACGGTCATATTTGATACAGACAGTATAATCAGTTAGTTATTCTACAAAATGTGTATATATAGAGAAGCAGTCCAATCATATAATTTCATCTTTTAAGTATTTTTAATAATGAGATTTCCTCAATCTATTCTGGAAAAAAACTCCCCAAACAGCTGGAAAATATAATTTCTTGAGAGTACACTTCATTCTGTTGTCCAGGCTGTAAATAAGGACATTAAACACTATGGGCAATAGCATCTGTGAGTGACACTGGCCGCTCACGTTTTCTACCACTGACCAAGCACTGACCCTTCCAGCTTGATGGTCCACCCAATTTTCTGTCCACCTTATCATCCATTTACCCAGTCCACGTTTCCCCAGTATGGCTGCAAGGAGTCTCTGGGACATTTTGTCAAAGGCCCTGCTGAAGTCAAAGTGCACAGCATCCCCTGTCCTCTCCTTGACCACAGTGTCAGTCAGGCTGGCAGGTCCCATTACCCTTTGAGTCAATTGTCCAGCTCCTCTCACCACTATGTTCCCTGTCACCTTCAGTCCTATTTCTGCCTGCCACAGTGACAGCTTCGTGACAGGCTGTGGTTCTAATTGCCTAAATTGAAGTGCAATGGAAAGATTTTGGATGTTTTGAGGCTTCCTGGGCTACCCAAGGAAAATATGCTTTGATCAGAGGCAAAAGTATTAGACAAGGAGGATGTGAATGAAGACGCAGAGCTGTAGGTGGTATCTGAATGCCATCCTCTCAGGCCACGATGTGGTATAGGCACGAGAAACCTCAAGACTGAAAACATACAAAATTACAAAGCCCATTCAAACAGATACACTGCAATTAACAGAGCAGTTAACATTTTTCAGTTTCCTCAGTAATCTCCCATTTTGCTCTGAAACATCAGATTTTTCTAGAATTGTAATATTTTTCAGAAAGGAGTGTAAAGATCACTTTAATTATATACCATCATCTATTACCAGCATTCCTATTCAAACTAGTTAGGGAAGAATGTGGATGCTATTCCATAGTTAGAATAGTTTTTCTGTTCTTTTTAGAAGATCTTCCACTGTACTGATGCTACT
>JAOXNG010000042.1:35802230-35818440 GCA_028566535.1 Scolopax minor | reverse complement strand
ACGAGCTGACAGGGTGCTCGGGGATATGGATTAGTGTTGGGTTGGTGGTGTTTTGTGTGGTGTGTGGGTGGTGGGTTTTTTTGTTTGTCTTTTTTTTTTTTTTTTTTCCTTTGGTTGGACGAGATGATCTTAAAAGGTCCCTTTCAACTCGGTGATTCTGTGAATGCTAACCAAAATAAGTTTTACTCTGTTGCTGAAAATGCTCCTTGTGTTTTTGTGGCTGAGTAAAAAGGAGCCCAAAAAACCTCTACTCTATCTCAGAGGACTGTTCCAGGCACTGAAAATGCTCTTAAAGACTTGTAATATCCTTTTTATAGTGGAAACTCTTAGGCAGCATAAAAGTGTATAATATACATTCAGAAATAGACTGAGGCACCCACAGACTCAGCATAGGAAAGTTGGTAGCCAAATTCCTGTTTTAAACTACAGCTGCTTGTTTTGGCCTATTGGACCATTTTATATTTGGAAAATAATAGCTCACGTTGAGAGGGTGACACAGATAAAAATGAATGAGCAAATGCTTAAAAGTTATCTCTGCAATGGAAGTAGAGGCAGATGGAGAATCCATGGCACTTAGAGCAGAACAGTAGTGCTGCACCAGATCCCTCTCCATCAGCAAGTTTCCATGTTTTTTACCAGTTACCAAAATCTAGAGTATTCTAATATTTGAGATTAAACCTGTTTTTTTCATCTCTTCATAAATATAGCCCTCATTTGCATTATCATTTAGTTCTCTAAATGTCATTTTTTAAATATGAATTTATTAAATGTCAGTTGAGCAGGATAATTTGAATAGTTATTTTCTCCTACCATTATTCTGTTGCCACTATCCTATTATTAAGGACGTTTTAACTGTTGATTGCTTATATTACTGATTGAAACCTTTATTTGTCTATGTTAAAAACAAGCTTTTTTCATGTGGCCTGATTTTTCTTTTCCTCCATTAGAAACCAATGCAAACAATGGACTATAATTGCAAAATCATAGTGCAAATATCTCTTTGTTGAGAGCCATTTTGTCTTATGCTGAAAATAATTCCTGCCATTTTTCCACTTCAAGCTGAATCTTGGCATCTTTGTGACTTCTCTTCATTTTGTCTCATCAGAAGATTTCCAGAAAAGACTCAATTCATTTCAGCTACAATTGTCACCATCAAATTATCAATCTTCTGTGAAATCTGATTCTCTAATTAATGTTGTAGCATATGTGCATTAGTCTGTCTGCTGCTTCTGTTTTCTAATGAGACAGATACTCACAGTGCTTTCTTAACAAATAATAATAAATTGATTGGTTATGTGCAATGTTATCAGCTAATAAAGAAGATAGGGGTAGCTTTTGTAATCGTTACCATCTTCAGCTCACAGTGTTTTTACTCATCATACCTTTAGATCCAAATACCAGGGATTCAATATGTATTTGAAATTTGCCAGTTGTTCATTTTGACTAAACAAGCAAGTCAACATGACTTGAAAATATCTTTTCTCTTTATTTTAAATAGTAATAAAGCAGGATATTCTGTAACTTCAGTATCAGGAATGTGTGATTCGCAATGTTCTGTTCATAGTGACATCTAGTGGTGTAGGATTCTTCTGACTAAACGTAAGAACCCAATACAAATGAGCTTAAAGCATGTTAAGAATAAAATGTTGAATGAAAATTAATAAATTAACACTCTGATTATAGGAAATATTACTAACCTTAGATCTATTAATTAATTTACATCAGAAATGTCTTGAAAGTCCTTTGTAAAAGAGCACTTGTATGTTACCTGTCATACATGTAACAATACATACATAGCAATGATCTTTCTCATCTTTTTTCTTCCCCATTAAAAAAAGACTTAAGACAGTAGTAGTAGTATTCCTTTGGAGTTGAGGTAAAAGATATGCTATTTTTGAAAGAGTAACAGTGCTAGACAAGTGTGTGTAAGTACCTCTCATGTGGGGAATCGGAATTAAATGAAGCTGTAGCAAAAAATGAATTATTCTCCTTTCCATCCTCACAGTCACTAAGATGCTCTGATGCTGCATTCAAGCTTGATTTTTAAATGCATTGCTTTAAAAATGGATAAATAGTTTTAGAGGAATAAGCTGTAGCCTAGTCTCAGCCAACTAAAGGCCACAGGTCATGACCCTGATAGGTTGGCTGGTTTTTGGGAGGTTTTGTTGTTGTTGTTGTTTGTTTTTTTTTTAAAAACAAAACCAAAACAAACAAAGAAACCAAACACAAAAAAAAGTACGTTGTTAGGTGAGGCTCAGGTTTTGGCAATTGGCACAATTTCCAGTTCATTTAGTCTGAGTTTTAACTGGTGGAGATCCAATCAGAAACAATCACTCAATGTTAATTGCCATGCATTCAAGAGGTTTCCCCTGACTTAGCCAGGTAAACAGCTTATTTTAAACGATGCAGCCAGCTTTCTCTACAGGGCTTTTATTTATTCCTTTGGAAGATCACTTTTTACCTTACTCTCTCCTCCCTCCACTGTTTGATTTTTATTTATTTTTTTTTTCTATACTAAACCCTGATGCATGTTTCTTTATGCAGATTAAAAAAGTAGGGACCCGCATGGGACCCACATTACAATTAACATGTTTGTTTTCTGTCACTTCAAAAACCTGAAATGACTTTGCAGAAACTTAAGTATGTGCTTGGATCCCTTTCACAATATTAATCAGTATGAATTGGTTTTGCTTTTCCCCAAACTTTATTATTCTACATGAAACCAATGTAGATGAAGAGGCAATATTCCTTGTAAGCAGTTTTGTTGGGTTATCCAAGAGAGCTTTATCAATTATCCAAAGTGCCTAGTATATAATAGGATTTATTTTACAGGTCACTGATCGTTATGTTATAATTGCTTCTTTGTCTATCGAGCCACTGAAATGTTATTGTTGGCTGGAACAGTGTTAGTGAAAGACAGGATATTGAGCTCTCCATTCAACAGAAACCTAACTGGGAATTAAGAAATAAAATTTAACTTAAAAAAAGAAAAGTCTAAACCAAATATATGTTAAGTTTAAGCTTGCAGAAAAATATAGGTAAGTTGGAAATGTATATGTAGGTAGAAAAGAGACATTTCACTGAAAACCTTTCATTTTTGCTCACAACTAAATTTTTGGTTTCTGAGAAGTCTTACATTTTGCCCTCACTTCTGTTCCCTGTGTTTTATGTTGTGCTCCTGCTTATACAGCTCTGAGTACTTTGAAGGATTTCACCAAGCAAAACTATAGGTGAAGACACCCAACCCTAATTGTCATTCTGGGCGTCTGTGGTTTGGCTTTGGTGCTGGGAAGAGCACAGAAAGACCTGAGGGACTATATATGAATTTGTATTCTTTATCCTGGGACAAGTATTGATACCCTTAACTCTGCCCTACGAGGCTTTGAAATTTGATCTCTTCATGAAAACAGAAATATAATATTTTAAAAGAAGTGCCTGGACAATTTCCATCAAGAAGTAGATATGTATGTATTGTACATATGTATGTGGGAAAGGCTGTGAGAGAATTCCTTCTTCCCATTTTCTAAACAGCTTTAATTTTTCATAATTAACTGTTTGCTCTTGCTGTGCGTGCCTGAAAGTGATGCTCTCTTTGAGCTTTATACTGTGTATTACTGAGCTTCATTAGTGATTGGCCTCTCAGTATAACAAGTAAGGGAAATATTTTTCTTATAAACAGGGAAAAGAAGCAGAACTTATTGTAAACATAAAACCTATTTTAAAATGACTATGCATTATAGAACTAGTCTCAAATTTTAAACAGGAATCTTTCCACACACAGCCAAAGAGAAGTTAAAGATAATGTGTGTATTCTGGGCCCCAAACTCACAAAAATTACTTAGTGGTCAAGACTCATTAACATGTGTTGGTAAGGCTTGTTTCTCTAGAGCTGTGCAGTGATAAACAAGATTGTCTCAGATTTTCCAAGATATCTGGAAAAAAAAGAACATGGTAAAAATTATAGTCTGCTGGGCTTTGACTTATCCTTTCAATCCACATTCACAGCTGGACTCCAGTAGATATCAAAGTATCACAGCTGCTCAGTGGAGCCACCAAACACCATCCCTTCATACAGGACTCCTTTGAAAAGCATGAAGGGAAGAGAAGGGAAAAAACCCCTAAGTCCTAACTTGATGTGCCAGAAATGTAAAGTAAAAGAGGTGGAGAAGAAGCAATACAGTTCTTGTAACTGAAATCTATGGGAATCGCATGTTTGATTCTGAAAGCACAGCTGTGCTTTAGGAGTCTGGGTTACTAGCAACTCATTAAAGTAATATACAAATATTGACTGCATTTGAGAGCAACAGCTGTGAAGTCACACTTATAAATTCAAAAAAAGTAAATTTGTGCTCTAAGGCTTACGCAATAAGTATCATTGAAAAAGGCATTTATACCAAAATATGGGGTTTGATGCTTTTGATATTTAAACAACTTGGTGTATGTTTTATCAATCTTATTGATGTTTAGAAGAAATAGTGCTTACGACAGTACTTTCAGAAAGGATCAAGGGCAGGAAATTGTCAGCTGCAAGTTCACTTCTATTTCTACTATTAATTAGAACAAATTGTAATTAATAGCAGAACTAGATGCAGTAAGACAGGTCTGCACTGATATCCAAGAGAGTTCAAACTTGATCAGACACAGGAACAGCCCAGCTCTAAGTGTTGGCTTTAAAGCTGCCCCCGTCACTGAGTATCTACGGGAGTAGCTTCCTGAACTGCGAGTTCCACTGCTGTGATTGTGCTGCTGTCTGTACTGAAGTTGGGTAGAGGTAGCTGAGAAGCATTTATACTACTTTAGATTAAATCAGTCACAATTTTTCCTTAGTTCCCTTTCTGTAAAATAGGGAAATAAAAGTTTATTTAGCTTATAAGCTCTACATTTTCCAGGATAGAAATTCAGTATAAAAATTAATGTCTATGGATTAGAAGTTGGTTTTGGTCATTTTTCAAACAGTAGGGAATTCACTTCAATAGTGCAATCCCTAATGCTACTGATAATGGATCACATCAATAGCTGGTGCACTTATGGTTGTTCAAATTTCAATTAAATACTTTATTGTCATGTAGACAGTGTTCAGGCTGCTGATTTACTTTGTTTTGGGTTTTTCAGCTTCTTTACCTCCAAGGCCTTGTTCTGTGTTTCAGTGTCTAAATGTTTATTTACCTTGGAAAAGTGTAAAGTACTGGCATGTCTTTCAATTGTACCCTCAGCAGAACAGCAGCAGGAAAATCAATAGGGAGTCATTCTGTCCGACATTTCAAGAAGCAATATTGAACAATTTATCTTCTTTCCTTGTTTGGTGATACAGAAATAAGTGGTATCGAAAATGAAAGGTAACATATTTGCACATTCAATAATTTGCTTTTTTTTTTTTTTCATTATACTGTTGTGATGTACTTGGAACAAACTATGCTTTGGTAACACTTGTGCAAATCTACCAAAATTAACTAATTGCATTATGTTGTTTGCTTTCACATATGTGAATCACAGCTGATACTGTTATAAAAAGTGTAAGGTTTACCTTTGAACTGTGAAGTGATTAGCACAGTGAATTTGTGTGTCTTGTGCACCATCATTTGCTAAATAAAAAAAGCTTAGCATTAAAATTGTTTGATTAAAATAACTTAATACATATGTAGTTTAATAGCACATTATATTTCCTTAAGGACATATTCTTCTATTCTCACACCAAGTGTGGTTCCTTTGAGTTGTTTTTTGTTTTGTTTTTTAAATGTTCTACTGGAATGGTATCTTTGCATGAACTGAGACTCATTCTGATTCCCACGGTTCATAGCAGACTTTTGTCACTACATTGTTAGTTTATTTTAAACTGTTGTTAAAGCTATTTTTATTGTGATCTTTCTCTCCCCTTCCTAAATAATTACTAGAGAATATCATAGCAGGAATCATTAGTTTATGACGTTAAGATGATTCTAGTGTGGTGGTGATTAGAAAGGTAATATGTTAATTTTTGTAATTTTTAATTAGTGTTATCCAGGAATTTGCACTATGCTGTTAAGAGTTATCATATTTAGAAATCGCTTTCTAAATAAACTGCTATGGGAAGACTGAGTTATGAAAGATAGTGGTAGTTGATCTCTTCAAAAAAAAAAAAAAAAAAAAAGCCAAAGCAACATAATGCCCAAAAATGCCAAGACACTCCATTTCTAATCATCAAGTTGAACCGCATTAATTTTTTTCAGCTTTATAAACCTATGTAAATAAGAATATATTTTAAAATAGATAATTGATCATGAAATTAAAATAAGGAAAGGTCTCATGATCTAAGTATAAATACATCAGTGTAAATCCGGGTGTTTCTAATATATAGCTACATGTTAGTTGCTTTGTTATGTTTTGGGAGTGTTTTCCTTTGGTTTCTGAAATTAGTCGACAATACATATTTTCTTAACTATTCTACCAGAATGCTTGTGCCTCTTCCTTTTATGGATTCTTTCCTGAATGAAAGGAAGAATGTGAAACTATATATGCTCAATCTGAGTAAAGAGTTCTGATCTAGTAACAAATCACAACGAATATGCATCTAAAGAGAAGCATGGAATTTCACTGCTATTTCTACCTGCCATAGTGTACTGATTTCTATTGTCATGTCTTCACCATATCTACTGGTCCCACTTTTTTCCTTTGCATTCTTTAATAACATAGTAACAAGTCTTTCTTTAAAAAAAAAATGGAAAGACTTTAAGAAAAGGTTTAGCAGTTTCCAAGGCACTCTTAAAACTTGGTTGTCAATCTGTATGGATTCTTTGGTCTAGACTGTGATCTGTTTACTGAAGTGTTTACAGTTTTGCCTTATTTATCTGTAGTTGTAATGATCCAAGAAGGTACTATATAATAAGCATTAAGATCAAGAATGAAAGAACATTACACAAATAACGTTGCTCTTTCAGAATAGACAAAAGCAATAAACTGATATTTTATTTTTAGAATAGATCGTCTCCTTATGTTTGTGCTGCAAAGACAGAGAAAGGTACTTCCATGGCCTAGGTATCATCTAGATTCCTCTGCATGTCTTCTGCTTCTCTTATTCCCTGACTTTGCCTTTTTACTTTCATAACTAGACACAAGTGATCAATGTGTAAAATGAATAAAATAACACACAGGAGCTTGCCTACTTAGCTGCATAATTTCCTGGACAATTTGCCAAAGTACACAGTTTGAAATATTTTCTGAAATAATAGCCCTTCATATGAATGGTCCATGTTACTTGGTCCATGGTTTCTCAGTTGATCTGAGGTACTGTGGCATTCATAAAAATAAATCTGCCTCAAGTATCTAGTGATACAAAACTGGCAGCCTTTTACTAGCCAAATCCCTTGTGCTTAGTTAGAAGCTCAAATACACTCTGGTATAAATTAGACCGTCTCCAGATGTTTTGGTACAGTGAATGCTGAGGCTCAAATTCACTTTTAATGAACTGTATTTTAGTGTCAGTCTCTCCTGTCTACTTAAATGACAAAGAACTCATCTGACTTTGTAATGAATCCACAACTGTATCATTTATTGAGCCTCTGTCTCAGCGTTGTGCTGGTCCATGGTAACACAGGTTGGCAGTCTAAGTAAACTGCGTTGAATGTTTATTACCAAAGCTACAGAACTTGAAGAAATGACATCCAGCACAGCAGGAGGTGCTGGAATTTCTACTGAGGAGAACTATATCTGTAGGTGGGAGATATTTTTAAGCCCTTTTAACCTGATAAAACAGGGCATGGCAATACACGAGGGAGCATCCAGCAGAAGAGCTGATCATAAATGAACTGTGCAGTGCCTGATTGAGACCATAATCAAGTCTGATTAGACTGTATATCTGCTAGTAACATATAAAAGACTGGTATAGGTGATCAAGAAGGTGTAGAAATCAATTGGCTTTTAAAAAAAGGCATGTGAAAATTAAAGAAACACAATACTAGTAGTTTTGCTATCTAAAAAGTCTAAAGTAAGTTTATATATATATATATATACACACATATAAGGAATAAGAACATAGAATAGAGTGCAGGGTGTTCTGAGGCGCACATAAAAAATTAAATGCTGTCAGTACTTGTCAACATAGCAACATATGCTGTGTAAGAGAAAGAGACAGCTTGGAAGTAAGTCATAAAAAGATGGATGTCTAGAATGAAGACTGACAAATTAGAAAGTGAGGCAGAATCTACCTCATAGTTTCAAAGGAAGCACCAAACTAAAAATCAATGCCATTGTATCTTTTGGAAATAAAAAGGCATTGGAGCAGGCTAATCGATGGTCAATGTTTGGGAAAGATTTGAAGGGAGAAGAATGTAGTTTGGCCTCTAGCTTTGTGCTCAAGGTGAAGCAGATACTGGAAGTAAATTCTAATTGAGGAACCTGTCGGAAATGAACAAGTAGCGAGATGGGTTTACTCTTACTGTGTTAGACATTTAGTTTCTGGGTTTGCTTTTGTTTCTTTTAGGTGAAATATCATTGCCTCTCTATCTGGATGTGGACTCTAATTTCTCTATGTAGTTCTCTCAGTTAAAATAATTTAAATTTCTCTTGGGTCTATGCACTGACAGGACTTTACAGTGATGTAGGACGCTTCTCAAAGTGTGTTTCATTTTATTCGTCAAGTAGAATATGGAACTGTGGCAACCATGAAAGGAAGTGAAGTGCTTGTCCCATTTGGCGTTTGGGTTGAAAACTGCATTGATTGAAATGTTCTGAGTGAGTATTTCCTTTCCACTTATATGTACCACCGGTGGTTTCAAGAACTTATTTTCTCTCTTAAGTTGCACAGGACCTGACTAATACTGGATTTATCTTTCTTCTTCATTTTCTCCGTATGTACAGTAAATGTTATAAAGGCAATGGAAGCTCTTCAGGCTATGGCTAGTTAAAGCCCTGATTCTCCTTAGCAGAAGACTCCTGGATCTGATACAGAGAAAGCTTTTAAAGTGCAGGGAAGGTTTTAAGTAAACATTTTTAAAAAGTCATTCTTTTGTTGCTTATTGGAACTCCATCAACATTTGAAATGAAAATCTTTGTATAAAGAGTGTCTGAGATATAAACTGACTTGAATTTTGGAGTACTACAGGGGAAAAAAAAGCTATCAACATTTAGTTGAAGAACAGCAGAAATGTCATTGCATAGAATCTTGGTGTCTGGGGGGGAGAAGTTGGAGAGGAAAGAGAAAGGGATGGCAAGTAAAGGATGTGTACAGCAGTAGCAAGATTCTGGAAAATTTCTTAAATGACAGTGTGATAGTATCCAAGAATGTTTTCTATCTGTAGGCTTGATTTGCTATCTGTACATCCTCTGGGGTTGACTTTCCCATACATACTATGGCACTGTTGTCTTTAGGTGGACTAGAATAACATGAATGATGAAAACACCAGTGCGTTGAGGCCCTTCAGTTAGAGTGGGGAATCCAAGTCTCCAAACCCAGCACGTCTTTGCTTACTAGCTTCTGCTTTTTTTATTTAAGTAATGTTCTAGCTAAAATATCTGCTTGTATTTGAATTATGCTTTCAAAGGTTCTGAGAGGAAAAATAATAAATGGTGATTAAGTTTTGACCAGTAACATCATGGAGGAGACAGATCATCTACAACCACTTAGAAATCTCTTTGTTGCAGAAGCCTAGAGGAAATGGGAATAGCTGTTGTTTACCCTGTGTATATTACCTGTCTTGCACTACTTTCAACTTTGTATCTAAAATTCAGTTGTCTATTCAATAAATGTAGTGTTACTCAGATTTCTTAGATGGTATAAATATTGATTTACTCTGACAGAGAATAGAGTCAGTTTCTCCAAGGTATGTGAAAATACTCAGTTCAAGATTATTTTTTTTCTGCGAGCTTCTGCTTGTGCACTGTGTGTGGCTTTGAAATGCATTACACATGGTGAGTGCAGGGGAGATGCTTAAGCAGTGAAAACAGTTACTTTATTTCAACACTTAATATCTTCTAGAGTATCCTGTGTACCAACATCACTAAATATGTCATGCTGAGTGCAAACTCCCCAGGTATATTCAATTGAATAAGCAAAAGTTGAGTAAATAAGGCTATGAAAAACAGTAATCTGTTTTGTTCTTTCAATGTCCTGGTGTATTCATTAGAGGCGAAGAGAAGCTAAAAAAGTCACTTTTGTTGTCGTAAGGCAAAAATAAAACTACAGAAGGATACAGTGCCCTGTATTTTATTCCATTTGCATTTCAATTAACCTTGGAGATTGTATTTGAGGGCTATACTCTTCTGTTTATATAGCCATGTAAGTTAAAGGAAGGGAATAAGGACTACTATGTAGCTATCCTGTTTCCTCTGTCATGCTGTACTTCTATTTTTACAGGATTTAATGTAAGATTTTCTCCTTTAACAGAGGACTACATTTGCTGCAGCAGCAAGGAAAGTTTTATTCTTACCCAGGCAGGATGCCTCATGGAGAGATGCCATATGGGGAATGCCTATTTTTAGTAGCCTCTGAGCCTGTTCCAAACTTCTGGAAATCAGATGTTGAGGGAATGGCTCCTTGGCTTAGAACTGAGGGACTCTTTACTGCTCAAAGGAAGATTAAGCACTAACCAGCATCAGCAGTTTGCTGCAAGTTAGGTAAAACTTTGGCTTATTAGTTTTGAGGTGTTTTTCATTCTTTCAGGTTTTTGAGGGGGAGAGGTTGTTAGAGACAGGAGCGTGTGTGCCAAGTGATTTATACAGTAGTTGGTGACTTTAAGGAACTTGTTTCATAATGAAACAAGGCTTGGGAGAGAATGATGTCTCTGGATGTCTCTTGATGTACTCCAGCTCTTCTCAGCAGCTTATCAACAGGTGACTTGATTTCAACCAAACTTAGCATAGGAGTATTAACATAGGGCACATCTGGGAATTTTAGACCTTAGACCTAGCTGCTTAGGGGTGAAAAACTTTGTTGGTACATGGACTGCATATGAAGAACCCACATCTCACCCACATGTGAGATTTTGCACTTTCACTAAACGCAATGTCCAACCAGGAAAAACAGAAAACTAGTAGAACAGACTTCATGACTTCTCTTGCTATGGAACCAATACCTCCTACTTCAAAATCTAATGGGAATAACCTTTGGGTTGCTTAGCTGCTTAGATAAATTACTGTTACTGAGGCTTACCTCTACATGTTTAATGGCTTGATTCAGGCCACAGGGATTTTAGTTGGCAGTAGTACCTGACTTTATATAGTCAGACAGATGAATGATGAGAGTTTCCTACCTTGTGCTAGGCACAGAGGCCTTTCTGTACCAGCACACCAGCCTTACTCCTTCTCTAAACATGTTTCTTCAAGGATAATGTTTCCTCAGGAACCCTGCAAACAAAATGTCACAGCTGTGTTCCACATTCCCCACATATAAATCAGATGAGAAGGTTGATTTTGTTATTTTGTGCTTTACCTGTTAATTTTGATGTATCTTCTTGTTTGTGAGTCCTTAACAAAGTAGATGTAGTTACATATTTTGTAGTTACAAAGTTCTTTTCCTCGTACACAAAGTAGTCCTCTCTTGCCAGCATTGTCCTATACTGTGGTCATGCGTATTGCCTTCAGATGTGCTTCTGCTAATGCTGTTTCCAACTGAGTTTGTGGTGATAATGACAATTTTCCTCTCTGGCTTGTCTTTACACTAAGATCAGGGAGCTGGGAAACTGAAGCCCAAAACCTTACATAGCTGGCCTTGATGAGCTGCTGTGCTGGAAGCTTATGTTCTCTTTTATGGGTCTGTTCTAGAACTGGAGCTGAAATTTAGTTTGGACCTGTTAATTGTCACCAGAATCAGTAGTATTCCCAGCTGACTCAGAATGCATTTAGTAGTGATTTTTTCTTCTGAATGTTTTAAACTTACTGTAATCCTCTGACCATTCTCCCTTCTTGTGAGATAATAATGGGCTCACTGTAACAATTCAGCATTCTGTTCTGCAGCATCATCCCTGCAAGGCCATTGCACACAGTTTGGGGACGAGTGAGACCTTCAGCTTCACATTTTTTTTTTTTGTTTTTAATTCCATTTTTGTACTTTGCCCAATTATCTATATTGTGTTATAGGTTAACACTCTATGCGTGATTTTGTATACTTCTATCTCCTAGTTTGTATGTCTGATACTTGACAGTGTGATGTTTTACCAGCAGGTTTGTTTTTTGGTTTTGGTTTTCTTTGTAACCTATTTCACACATTGCATCCAAATTTGCTGGTATTTTTGAGTGCTATTTGATCTCCAGTTACTTCCAATTTAGTTTGCTAGCAAATGCAGCTTGGTTTACCAGGGCTGTTTTTCTCTGTTTTACTTGTTATCTGTATTGACTTTGACCTCTAAGTGTAGAGATGAGCTTGACTTCAGCTCAGTCTCTACTCAAAAGGAAAAAGCTGAGTTCATGCCTAATGCTACTCCTGGTTATGTTCTTAATGCTTATAGCTCCCTCCCCCTAGTTTTGTTACCTTCCTGTACAATTTTTCTAAGATCTTCATATAGAAACACACATTTTAAAACCTGTAACATGCTAGATAGCCTTTATTTTAAAGATTCAAAGATAGTTTCCCAAATGCTGCTCATATTTTTCATGTATAACTCTTGGTCTGATTAAAGATACTATTTCTTACTTCAAGTCTGATCTGCCTCCTTAAAGAACATCATGGCAATAGCACTGTATCATAAAAATTTATAGTATTAGATGCAATTTTAATAGAGCTAATAAATATATTTAGGGAAATGTAATGGTCCTTTAACTATTGTACATCAAATTTGTAGAACTATTGAGAACAAATTCCGTGCTTTCAGTGCGGTAAGTGGCATATAGTCAATGTAAAGCAACATGTCACTTGACCTAATGTGTGAAGGAGTTTTTGCCGCAACATGTGAAAGCAGAGTTATATAGTATAAAAAAGGAAAATGTCTTAAATAGCAAGGTGATTCTTCAAAGAGGTTACGTTTTTAAGAGAAAAATATATAGTATAATACAGTACAGAAGAATAAAAAAATACTGCATGGAAGATACTTAAGCTTTTTTCTTATTATTCTTTCTGTGCTTTGTTTCTTCAGCAAAAGCCATAAATCTAAGCTGTCAATGGTATCTAATTAATCAGGAACTAATCAGCAATCTTGTTTCATGATCTTGATGTCTGATGAATAATTAAGTTTTTTTTTTTTAATTTTTTCTGTAGATGCTTAGGTATCACTATGAGAAACCACATTCAGTGGAGCTTTAAGTGCTTGTTTACAAGTTACTGCTGTCCAAGTAGCTTTTCCTGCAATCAACACCTTCACAGTTTTTTATTTGTTGTTTTTCTTTGCGTCATTTCTCTCTCACTGGAAATAAATAATTATGTATGATGAGCAGAAACCTGTCAAATTGTCTATGAAGGTTCTTCAGCTCTGAAACTTTAGGTAACAGGTGTAATTTTTACTGGTTTTATTTTGTAACATTGGCTATTGTCTCTCTAAGAGAAAGCTCTTAGTTTCCAATAAGTCTCAGGGAAATACAGCTTTCAGGAAATGGTGGTATGTCGGAGAAACTGTCATGTCTGGTAGGAATAGTTTATTTGTTGGTACAGCAAGAATAGCCATGAGTAAATTCTTCTAGTCTAAAGTACAAGAGTTGTTGCAAGTACCAGAAAAGGTACCATGTACCACTGTATGGATTAAAAAAAAAAAAAAAAAAAAAAACACACTAGGAAAAAGAAGGTTATTTTTGTTTAGCATTTTGTGATCTGAAGGATTATTTTCTGAAGGCTCCCTGTAATGCAGCTAAGATGCTTTTTATTGTTTTCTGTCTCTTTTGGTGGTGCTGGAGACTGCATGCTGTTGTAATTTGGGAGCTTTTTATAATTTAAGACTGTGCTTCTCATGGATAATTGTTCTTTGTAGGGAGCCTTGTTCCTTGAATGTAATGTACTGCTTCTCGCTCTTCTCTCCAGAAGCTGCTTTCTTTTTCTGTTTTCTCTTTTTTTTTTTTTTTTTTTTTTTTTTAATTTTATGTGCTGTCCCATCTTGAATCAATATCGAATGCAGAGTATTTCAGGGTTTCTTTCAAATACAATTGCCTATTGGTACCTAATGATATTGTGGACTTGCTTTTTATTTTATTTTGTAACTACAAAATAATCATATTGTTTAGTTCCTGAGGTTTTTGACTTCATATGTTTTCTTGTTTCTGTTGTCTGGAAATGCCTTACAAAGTTTAAGGCTCAGAAGTCTTAATAAGCAAACATGCACAGAATCTATTTTTATAAAAAAAAAAAACTAAAACAAAACAAAACAAAAAAAAAAACCCTGCAAAATCTTGGTTTCTAAGTATGTCTATAACTGCAATAATAGAAAAAACCAAAACACTGGAGTATTTATTCTACCTATTGGTTTTATGGACTCTGCTTGCCCTTGCAAGAAAAGTTTCATGTTGGGCATATCTAGAGAAATATTGGCTGTGAATATCATTCTTTAAATGAGATAAGAAAATGAATACAAAATATTACGTTATCTGTGGCGTAACATGGGAATTTTGTGATGGGAAATTCCCTTTAGCAGGATAATTTAAGTGTATTAAAAAAAAAATGGATGATGTAGGAATTTTTATTAACTATATTTTTATATGGTTGCTCTCATGGCCAGATCAAATTAAGGTATTAGTGTCCACACTTTCTTATCTTTTTAAAGTTATGTAGCTTTAAAAATTATTTTTTTAGATACAGTATTATACAGAATATTGTGGAAGCTGCTCTCAATGCACACATTTAACTATTCAGCATAACTCTTCGGTGCTTTACAGTGAATGAAATAAGTAGTCTAGGTAAAAGTCACGTGGAGTGCTTACCCATGTAAAGTTAGCTGAATTAGCTTCTGGACTGATTGTAACTTGGTTTAGGTAGTATTACTGCATTTGTGGGGAAATAATTTCAAGTCATAAGATTTTTGGGTTTTATTTCAATTTTTGCTCAATATATTCAAAGAAATTTTGAAATGTTTGCTGTGCTTCTTAAGAATGGAGAATAGAGCAGGCAGAAAGCTCGAAAGAACTCTTTAGGATAGAGTCAAATCAGCAGCAGTCTGATGATCCTTCTTGTCAATTATGCTACCTAGGAGTTGGAACTGAGAGCTACAGGATGGTGTAGTTCCAGTTCAGGACAAATTAGTATCTTTTAAATTGAACAGGAGGTTGTGTTATGACTTATTTGGTTTCACAGAGATGATGCTGAATCCCTTATGTTAAAATTCATAGTTGAGTTATGACTGGAAATGATAACTGTAAGCAGGAAAACCCTGAAGCTGAAAGAATAAATTAAGCTTCATAATCTGTGAATTATAGAAAATGTTTAGAAATTATTTTAAATAATAAAACTTGATCAATTAATACTTAGGATTTTTCCTTCAACCTGTTTAAGTATGAATCAAATTTGAAGTGCTTCATTTCTTATATGATCAATTAAATTTTATTTATTAGGGATAATGTTGCAGTTTGCTATCTTCATAGTCTAAATAAGGAGCACATTTGATTAATCTCAGTCATGAGCCACCTCATCATTTTAACATTTTTTTCCCATTACCTTATTGGTTTAGGAATAAACAGTTGCATGTTTAAATTCTTCACCTCAGAAGTTTGCCAAACTCTTACTTATTACGGTTCTTCAAAAAACATCCATCTGTGTGAATAGATCTGGAAAGGAAACTTGCCTGCTTAACTCCTGATTCTTCTAGTAAAGTTGTCTTAGAAGTAAGGAGAATATTAATTTAGGCTAAGTATTTGATTTTTATTTTTTCTCCTATATACAATTGCATTCACAATAGAAATTTGCCAGTATCATACAAAAGGGAAGCAGGGGTTTGGATGTGTTTCTTTTTTCTCTTCCACCATAATGGATTTTTTCATTTTCTACAGTGTGGAAAAGCCTTAACAGCTTTGGGGATTTTGCACTCAATTTAAGGTCCATGGAGAGTACCTATCCCTTCTGTTAGAAGTAAATTTACGTACTGAAAAGTTTATGTCCTTGTTAAATATTATTGAGAAATGTTAAGACTCAATCTGATGGTGATTTAAAGAAAATATATCTACTACTGACAGCTTGACAGTACACAGGTATTTAAATGTGGAGGATTATGATATTTTGCTAATATCAGTCCATCTGCTCCCTGAGATAGTGAATCAGTTTGTTGAATGAATTGAAAGTCTTAATGCTTGATTTTATTTTTTAATATATAAGTTTGAGGGTTTTTTTAGT
>JAOXNG010000042.1:35770794-35781516 GCA_028566535.1 Scolopax minor | reverse complement strand
ACTAGCATGGTTATGAAATCGCTGGTCTACAATAAACCGTAATTCTGAATGTCAAGCTATTTAAACACTATATAATCACCATCTTGGTGCTAGTTGTGACATTAATTTCACAAATAATACCCACAGGGTGAGTGTGTAAATCATCGCTTTGCAGATACAGTTTTTACATTAAGACAGTTGGTCAAAGCAAAAATAACACATGAATTAGCAGATATGTAAGCTTTCAGTTAAATGCTGCATGGTTCTGTTTTTTGTTGAAGGAAATATGCTTTTATTCTTGCGGCTCTAGAGAATATTCAGCTTTATATTGGGTTTTTTTTTGGGTTTTTATTTTTTTTTTTTTTTTTTTTTTGTAGTCTTACTAATAAAGGAGTTTGGATTGTTTAACGTATTCTCAGGAGCCTGTGTTCCAAACTTTGCCCTCCAGTTGGTATTATGGTATCAGTAATTGCTGCCTCATGTTAACATTTATTTAAAGCTGCTGATTTAACATTTAAAAATTCTGAGGTTAATGGATCTGTGAATACAGATCCATTAACCTCAATAAAAACAAATGGGACCCTTAGTGAACTAAAATAAGTGCAGATCAAGGATACACTTTCACTAATACTTAGTGATAGCATTTAGATTGTACTGTTAAAATGTCAGGTCATAAAAAGGGCTAGTAATGTAGTAATATTCAAGGTGAATTTCAGTGTTTCAGTCACTTCTGTGACCCAAGATAGGATAGTTTAAGATCAAGCAAGCTCAGTGTTGTAATTGCAAGATATTCTGGGTGGATTGCTATGTAAATGGTATGTTATTGGAGCTGAGCTGGGTTTACTTAAGAATGAAATTGGTTTGAATGCATATTAATCTAATGAGCAAATTATGATAGTGCAGTTAAATGACAAACATTTATCTTATTTTATATATAAATTGATTTCTAGCTTTGCAGTACAGGAGATATCCCTTCCAATCCATACCTTTCTATTATTCTATGAAATGCATAAATAAGACAATATATTTATTTAGAATTGCTTCACTTTTGCCCTTGTAGTTAATCTAACATTGATGTAAAAATATATGGAGGTCTATAAATACCGTTTAGAAAGAAACATAACTTCCCCAGTTCACCTCCTGCATCATAATACAGCAAATGTGTTTTTACATTAGACATGTACAACAGTAAGAGTTGTAAATCCTGACTTGAGTTCACTGTCACAGACATTTTTGCTTTTATGGGAATGAGTTAATTCCACAATAAATGTGTGATACCATTTCTGTTCGTCTTTAGATCATGTTTATCAGAATGTTACCTTTCAAGGTCTTAAATATGTGTTAGTGTACAGTGATACACAGCTCAGGGAGTTGGAAATTGTTCAGTGCTGACACCACGCATGGACTTGAAGAACGAGATTTTTAAATACCAAAAATGTGCATTTGTCCTCTAAGAAGCGCTCTCCTATCTCTTATATGCAAAAGGCTGCTTATACCTATTAACAAAGTAGACTAAATACTAAAAATAATTTTTTATTTTCATCATGCAAAAAAGAAAAGATGGGATCTCACTCACCAGATGACTTTGAAGAGCGTTATGTGGGCAGTTTGGAGCTGTATTATGTAGATGGGTCAATGTAAAGGCAAATCAGTTATGTTGGCATACAAAGTTTTAGTGGATGGTTGTTGAAAAACATTGTATTTTCTATACAGCAAACAGGTAGAGGAAGAATATGCAAAAGCACCTATGCTTCTAGAACCTGAAGTCCCATGGAAAATCCACGTTACCAGCATTTTTCAAAATGTTTTTCAGGCTTCATTTGCTGTATCGAATAAGCCTGCAGTGTACTCTTGCACAGTACATCAGAACATAAAAATAATTTTTAATATATTTTTTTAGAAAATCAATTTAAAAAGCAGGAAAAGCATTTAAGAGATCAGTTAGAGCTCAATTCCAACAATGTACTACTTGTACTGCAGGTTTTTGCTCTTGTTACTAAAGACTTAACAGTATTACACAGGCAGAACTGTAACCTAAACTGGGCTTCTCTGAGCTTATTGCAATTAAAATTAACCCATTGTTTTTTGTTTGGGTTTTTTTTAATGTGAATATTGATTGGTCTGCAGACATCACAATAAACAGGTATGTATTAAAATCTGCTTAAGAAGCAAAACTAAAAAAATAAATCTCAGTGCCAGGTTCACGGATATCATAGAGTAATAGCTTTCCAAGGTGTAAGTGTATAACAAACTAAACTATAGTTGTCAAACAGAAGAGAAGTACATCTGAATACTGATATTTCTTGTGAATGGCTTAGATCTACTCTCAGAATATGTTCATGATCGGGAAATATTTCTATGATCTATGATATATCCATATGTCTATGTTCTGCTGTCATAAAGCCCGGTGCTGTTTAAAAACAGAGAAAAAACATTTTTAAAGTACTTCTCTATTTAGCAAAATAGACAATGTCAGCAATGTCAGTTTTCTGCTGCTGTGATTTTGTTTCAACTCTACTAAACATCAAGTAGATTGGATTCTTACGTTGGAAACCAGAATGCATCACTTTGTGAATAGAAATGCATTACTCTGTGAATTGGAATGAATTAGGCACACTCTGTTGCCCTGTTGTCCTGTCATATTTCTGCCTTTCTAAAAAGAGTTCTTGTGAGAATTTACTATTAAATCTAGAACAGCACTTTAAACAAAATTTACTGGAGTCTTTCGTCTGTTAAATTTCATTATCAGTAATATTAGTTCTTTTTGATAGTGGAAATATGTTTGTTTTCTCTGAAAGTTACACTTCAGGCATTCACAAATTTGGCTGATAGGAGTGAACCTTAGAAATGTTTTAAGTAGTATTAGGTAACATTAAAATCTCCAACTGCAGTCTTAACCCTTTTTGAAAAGTAGAAATTTCCTTATGCAGAAGGTTATTAGTAAGATATTCCAGTATCTTGTTTGAATTGGATATCTAGCTTTTAAAAATCCTGCTCTAACTTGTCGATTCAGGAGCCATTGGCACACTTTACAAATCTATTGTTGGAGCTATATTCTCTATAAGAATATTTGAGACACAAGCCAGATCTTTTTCACTACCTTGGAATCAATCCTCACAAATACCTACTTTGCACTTAAAAATAACTCTTCTTACTTAATGATATGGTCATGACAAGAACATTTTGAAGAAATAATTAGTAGCAAGTCCACACTTTCATTTTAGTCAGAATGGCAAAGTGTTTTAAGAGAATTAATGCTTCCTGACAGGTGGCCTATGGTGTTTTCTCCAGTGATCTGTATCTATTCTGTAGCTATGTTTATTCTGTATAATTTTCCAATAGTTTTTCTGTGACCCAAATCTGCTAAACATACAGCAGCAGTGTAATATACTTACTATTCTACTTTGGTACTCTGTTATTAATGGACTGAAGGGATGAGACCTTTATTGATTGTTGTGTATTGGGCCCAGTTCAGCGAAGTGCTTCAGCACATTTCTGGCTTCAAGTGCAAAAGCATATTAAGTACCGTTAAACTACTGACAGAGTCAGGTACAGCCCAAGAATCATACTGAACTGCATTTCTTTTTTTAATATAAATTAAAGAGAAATATTGAAGATAAGCACATCACACTACATCACAATATAACATTAGTCTTTTATCTTACAAAACTGTGAGTCTCACTAATTGGGGATCACTCTAGATTACCCTGTTACATGCACCTACTCTGTTTTAAGAAAGAATGAACAAATTCACTTGTGCTACATTTATGTACAGTGTTATGTATAAACTCTCAAGTGCATTTTCTTGGTTAAATGTAAAATTTGGAGCAGACTGGAGCAAGTCATTCTAGGGAATGTTTTATTAACTTTAACACTTGGTTAAACAGTCTCAGAAGTTGCTACAGTATTTATTTTATATCATCCATCTTTTTACAGATCACCTATTCCTGTATTTTGTGTTGTTATTTCTCATCAAGAAGCAGACATTCATCTTCTACACCCCCAGTTTCCCAGAACAGCGCTTAATATTCATTGCCAAACTCAAAAAGACTTTCTTCTTGCACTTGATTAAATACAGACTATGAAACTAATAATCCTAGTTTGGCAGGCCATTTTGAACCAGTACTGGAGAAAAAGGTACTGTGCTTATCAGAGACATAATAATAACTTTTAACTTTTAAAATAATATATAGTATGTACTTGAGATGTAGAGTGGTTTTGAGTGATCTCATCTTTGTGTAAGAGTATTTCAGATGCATAATGCAGTAAATTCTGTAGAGATCATTTCTATTACACCAGTTGGCACAGCTGGAGTTGCACATTTCCCAGCTCACCTGAAAATTCAGCTTCAGAGTTCAAGTCCTAGTATCAGGAATAATATGAAATAAAAAACCGCCCCCCCTGCCCATACCCATCCCAGAAACTGAAATGTAGTCACTTATGCACTTAGAAATATCAACAAACAGTATAATATGCATGAGAATTTATTTTTCTTCAAAACTGAAAAAAAGGACCTTCTGATGTTCAGTCACTGAATATCTCTGTTAATTGTAAGCTTTGTTGCTTTTTCTTCATTGTCTTTGATTTTTATGGTATACTAAGTATTATCAGCAGTACGGTAGCAGAATGCGGCACAAAGCATAGACTTACAAAGTGTCTAATCCTTTCAGGAACAGATCTGTTTCCCAAAAGTATTGCAAAACATTTTTCTCTAAGGATTTTTGATACATTTGTCTGACTCTGAGGCACTCTGTTAAAGGACAAAGTCCCTGTGTACTTTACAAGCTTTGAGTGTGATTTGTGGAATTCATTTTCCTTTGTGATATGAAGTTGTGGAGTTATCCTCTAAGGAGTCTGTCCACAGAGGTGTCCTGGAGTGTATTAAAATTGTTGCAGTTTGGGGTTTTAGAAGATACTCCATCCTTGTTTTCATTACAAAAACCAAAAAGAAGCCAATTTATTTCTTGACTTTAAATGGAATTTCTTGTATTTCAGTTTGTGCCCGTTGTCTCTTGTCTGTTCGCTTGTCCATTTATGTACTTTGTGTCTATCAAAATAAAGTTAATTAGGTATTTATAGAGATATATAGTGTAGGTCTATTTTTAAAATGCTGTTGACCCCTGTTCCCTTTTCCCTTATACAAAAGAGGAGAGGCAGAGTGAAAATGTAAAAATGTTGGGGGCAGTTGTTCAGGGGCACTTTCCTTTTCCCCGTGATGAGTGCATGAATTTACTGCAGTCCCACCTCTTGCCTGTTTTGTTGCTGTTGTTTTCAATCATAAAAAGATAGTGAAACATAAGTTTAGACTGTAGGGTATTTGATAGTCTTTTATCAAAAGTATCCAAACAGTGACTGGATATGAATAAGAAGCCTTTTTATTTATTTTTTTTCTGAAAATTATTTAAAGAAGTGCAAGAGTTTTCATTTCCTTTAATTTCTTACATTGTTTGGGCATGCACACACACAAAACCCATCAGAAGAAAACAGAAACAAAAAATACACCCAAAACCCCAAATCAGTTTGGAAATAATCAGATATTCAGCATATGAAATGTATCAGAAGTTTGATTGATGACTTAAAATGCCTATAATGTGTACTGTGACCCATTATTCCTTTAACAAGATTTAATGAAGCACAGTTTAGTGTGGATTTTGTACAAATTGCTACCACTAAGTTGAAAGCATGCTCAAGTATGAAAATTTATTGCACTGAGTTTTAATACTTCCTAGCCTCAGTCTCCAATCTTACTTTATCTCACATTAAAAATAATGATAAGATTAATCTTTATCTAAATATTAATTTTTTTAAGTCTGAAATCTCTCTTTATTCCCATTAGTCTATAACTATAATGTATAATACAGAAGTAACAACCATATTTTCTACCGTATCTTTCAATATGTGAAATTTTTAAGTGTAATTCCCACAATGCAAATAATATATAATTCATTTAGGCTGGTGAAGAATTTATCTTTTGTGAAACAACTGGAATATCTGAGATAAGATTGTCTGTCCCAAATAGTACTTTTATCTCTCTTTTTATCTCTAGTATTTTGTGAATTTTTTTTTGTTGAAAAGGAGGGTCTCTGCCTGGCTCTGACTGAGAATCCACTCAAAGATGGGAACTCTGAAATGTGGATGTGCAAGTTAGCTGAAAATACCTGTTTACTTTTTTTTTATCTCATTCAATTCAGATGATGCATAGTCAAAAAATTTTTAAAACAACCCTTGCTTTATGTAGATTAGCGAACAGGGTGTATATTATCATGTATGTTTTCTGGAGCTGCACTAAAATAGCCCATAGTTCCTATTTATCCAGCGATGATGCTGTAGTGTCTGTGAAGTGTGTGACCTTATCTCTAAGGTTCAAGTAACTCAATATAAGGGTCTCTTTGGCGTTGTTTTTTAGTTATAACATATAATAGGTTAAAGAACAGTGAAAGCTCAGCAGAAAGCTTTGAATAGTCATCTGCAAACCTAGCAATGATATGGTCAACATGGAAAGACAACTGTGTTGACTGACTACAGCGACACTTTAGGAGTGTTTGTCATGACCATTAGAGCTTGTGAATGATTTGTTGGTATTTGTTGGTATTTGGAGATTCGCTTCTTGCTGTGTTGCCTTCTTAGTCCTTGTTCTCTTTCTGAGTTTGAAGAACAGTGGAACAGGCTGCCCAGAGAGTTGGTGGAGTCTCCATCTCTGGAGACATTGAAAACCTACCTGGACATTTTCCAGCAACCTGCTCTGGGCGGACCTGCTCTGGAAGGGGGGTTGGATTAGATGATCTCCAGGGGTCCCTTCCAATCCCTTATCATTCTGTCATTCTAGACTGAAGGGCCTATCTCTAATTTCCATCTTTACAGGTATTTCATGGAGTGGGAGCTTGGGTTTGCTCTCTCTGAGGTTTGATTTAGGATCCAAGCATTTTATGTAGTCTTTTATTTACCTGTTGTTTTGAATTGTAATGACTATAATTGAAGCACCCAATTCCAAAAGAGATTATTAAGTAAATAAATTAATCAGATTGCATTTCGTGGTAATATAATCAAGATGATATTTCCCTAGTAAAGTATTATCACTTTATAAATAGTTCATGCTATCTGACTGTTTACATATGTAATCATGAGTATATTAACATTCAGGAAAAGTATTTCAACAGAATTCTTAAATGGTCTATTTTCCTTTTTGTTTTTCTTTTTTTTTTTTTTTTTTAAGTTGTGTAACATAACAATAGCATGCTATTTTATATGCTTTTATTTGTCTTCCAGAACACATGAATGCACTATAAACAGTTATGGAAAAGTGAAACCCTGTTCTTAAAAAAAGTCTCTTGATATTATATATATCGGGTTTTTATATTTCATAACTCTCTGAACATTCCTGGACTTCACTATCTTTTGTAAAGAGAATAACAGATTATAAGCTTACTTATTACCATTTCACTTCTTTATGATCTCACGAACAAGCTCAGCAGCCTTCCTTCTCACCCTCTACAGCTGTGGTAACTAAATAAAACTGAGCTTTTAATTCATCCCCTTTTATTTAAAATGTTTCAGCAAAAATATCTGTACTAGCCTTCTTCCTGCCACACAACATGAGCAGAACAGAAGGTAGTCTGTAAACTACATGCTTATCATTAAAAACCAAACAAGAAAACCTGAAATTCAGTGGTTCTTCACCCTATAGTAAGAGCAGTTCATAATCAAATAAATTGAATGTTGACATGCTGAGAATAATTAAGCAATAAGAGCAATTGGTTATTATAGACACTGCATGAGAAACCTTTTCAAATGTAACTGAGTGTGTATTGGCATACAGCATTAAAGGTATTTCTGGTCTGTCTTAGTTAAAATAACAGAATTGTACACATTTTAATCTGTCAAGAGAATGTGGAGCTTCAACTGGTGTAAATCAGTACAGATTCTCTGAAGTCAGCAGATGGGTCTTACTGCAAACAGTGAAGCCAAGCAGATACACCCACTGACGACTGGTCCCCAGTATCTCTTTTCCATGAACAGGGAGAACGTGGTGCTGTTTTGAGAAATGGAAACCACAGTTTGGAAATAAGGTGCAGTTAGAACTGCCATTAGTTAATTGCAATCTGTGTGAATGTCATTCTACGCAGTGTTAGTAAGTAGACGTGCTTGATAATTTTTGCTAGTAATTTTTCTGCAAATCATTCTTAGTTAATTTGTCCTCATATTTGGTATCTGACATAAGCTGAGCTGCTAATGTTGACAGCGTACCGGAACCTTGCTTTGGTGGATAGTCTCAGTCTGGGTGAATTCTGTTTCTTCTTTCAGGCTTTCTATTTCTCTTCTGAACACCGAAACCTATCGCTTGTATTGGCTAAAGATTAGTTTTCAGAATTTCCAGTATCAAGCTTCTCCATTATTTGAGCTTTGTACCCACCTAAGAACTCTATTCTAGAAATCTGAGGAGTCTTTCTGAGCAAATCTATCTCTGGTGTTTCACTGAATATTTCTCTTTATTGCTACTACTTCAGTTCTCTGCAGATGTTAAACTGCTGTTGATGCTAAAGGAAAAAAGTTGGTGTGGAACTCGCTTTTTAGAAGACCTCTGCTGTTTGTGGCTGGGGAGGAGATGCAAATGGAAGGAAAGAATGCATCCAATTGATGCTCAAAGTCATTGGGGGAACTGTTTGTGCTCTCACAACCTATGTTCTTAAGATAACAGTAGAATCATTCAGTTAGTTGAAATAAAACAGTGATTAAAACAGATGGATTGTATCCAAACTTTTCTCACTGAAGGAACCAGAGAGAGGCTTTCACGAAAAAGAGTTAGCTCTGTTCCAAAATTGAAGAACATGAAGAACATTTGAGGACCTCTAGGCTTGCACAACCTCATACCTTTCTTGAGGTTTTTGTGAATGAGCTCAAGCACTAATCCTGAGTTCATAAAAACCTGTATTAAAACAGGTTTCACACAAGATCTGTGTGAAAATGCTGAGCAGACACTTTTTCAGTGTTCTTTATGTGGAAAACTAAGAATTTCAAATGAACTCTTCTCTATTTTTATTTCAATTGTAATTTTTTCACTTGTTCCCTAAGCAGCAGAAAAGGTAACCTGATCAAAAAGGACAAACTGCCCTGAAACTTGATTCCTGCTGAAGAGATGATATAAAACTAGGGCTTATTTCTTGGATGGGGAAATAAATCAGGAAGATTATAGACAGCCTTTTGTTTCATTGGAATAGTGAAAAAAAGGAAAGCAAACAAACAAACCACCACTGAATTTGTGAACTAATATTTTTTCAGCACTTATTGTGTACTGTGAAGTATTCTGGGACAAATATGTAAAGATCTCTAGGTATTTAAAATTATGCCAAAATACTTTGTATTAAGTTTTTGAAGTACGTAGTTTCCTAAGCCCATGGAAATTTATGGAAATGAATAGCTGAGAGTTACTTGGTGCTCATGTGGTGGTTGCCTAATACCGTAGAAGTCTGATCCTATCATAATATTAAGAGAAGAAATATCTACTAAAAAATCACTGATAGACCAAATTTTAAATTAAACCTAATTGTTTTGAAATATTTTTTTTCATTTCAATGGCTTTTTGTAATGTATTGTAGACTATTGCCTTTATAGATGTCAAATAACGTGAGACAAAAAATGCATTCCTATTCCTGATATTGTAATACATTTACAGAGAAATCTGGAGTGCAGATTTCTGTTTATTTAAGGGCTTTCAGTTATTCCAGCAGTAAAAAAATGACTTTAAACTGGACTCAAAATCTAAAAAATAACACCACACTGAGACAACACAAAACAATCACCTTTGGGACGCTTCCGTGATGATTAGCAATCCGCATAGCCCAAGTACTTCTCCCCCTGACCCCTTCCAAACCACACATCTTATGTTCTGTATCCTTGACATACATTTAGTCCTTTAAAAGAAGCTGATGTGGAGTGAACATTCAATCCATTTTGCTATTACCGTTATGAAAGCTACAGTGCACCTTGAGAAGAGCATGCCTGACCCAATTTGATCTTTCATTTCTAACACCATAGCTTGCTGACTTTCTAAAGGATACTCAAGAAAGGCTTATTAGCAGATGTTATCACTGGAATCACCTTTTCTGAAATAAAGAATGACAGGACCATCTGTTCATTTGTTGCTTGATAACCTAAGCTTCCATGTTGTCCTGGAAATCCTGCTGATAGATCTATCTCCATGTGGTCACATAGCATTGATCTGTTTGGAGTGGATTTTTGTGGAGCAGAACAGAAAATAAAATGGAAAACAGAAATGCTATTTTAAAGAGCAAATAGCGAAGACTTCTGTACAGCATGGGTAGAATTTCAGTTGAACCGAAGTGAAATAGCGCCACGAATCCCATTGACTTGAAATGAAGGACAATGAAGAACCTGTACTTGAAGGTTATGGAAATTATGTCTCATATTGACTTCTATAGCTGAAGGATGTGTATACCACTGATTAGTGAAGAACTTAAATGCTGCTGATAAGTGTATAGAAAAACAAGCAGTAAGGCTTAGAAATTCTCTGAAAATACAAAACAAATGATGAAATCTCTTTAGGGAAGTAATTGACCTTTTTAAATTATAAGCTCCGGAGTAGAAAGATTTAAGAGTACTAAATTGCAATGAAGCAGGTGTGACAGCTTAACTGATAGCTTTTTACAGATACAGTGTGTGAAGTCTAAGCAGTCTATGATGTTTAATAATGAATATATAATAGACATTTCAATAATCTACAACATC
>JAOXNG010000042.1:35756618-35768758 GCA_028566535.1 Scolopax minor | reverse complement strand
ACAGATGAAGAGTGAAGCATTAGCAGCAAGGTGTGACTAGAGGTTCCCCGGCCAGGGGACAGGACTCTGTGCTGTTTCAACTTGCCTGCGTATCCTTGAGTTAATGTACCTATTTCATCTTAAATTCTTGTGGCAATGTCAGCTAATAGCATTAGCTAAAAGCATGAGCAAATCTATAATAGATTTATTTGATGTCCTCTTGTAGAAAGGAGGAACAATATTTCAAGCAACAGTTTCCATGTATAACATTTGCTTCTCTGTAAACTTCTGACACTTGACTCCATAGTTTGGAGCTAGGTTGACCAGCAGTGGAGGACGTAGGGAAATCAGTAGTATTTTCAGGAAAGCTTTAATTGGATTTCTATTTCAGAAATAAATTTGAAATATGTAGGAATAGCCCAATTGACTATATGTAATTAAAACATTCCTCTATTCATGTATAAGCAACTTTGTATGAAGTCAGGGTAATCTGCAGTATTACATGTAACCAAGCTTGAAACAAAGATGAAGTCTTCCAAATCACTCAGATGCTATTAATTTCTCGTATGTGTGTTTTTTCTGATTTTTTGTCTCAGAGTTCCACACACACAAAAAATACTTGATATGCCAAAAATGTTCAGAGACAAAAAGCCTTTTTCTATTTAACCTCGGCAACATTGGAAATTATGATGATTATTAATAATGCTGAACATAAGATATAATGTGGCTCAGAATACTGTGGCAAACAGCATCAAAGAAAGGTTGGTAACATAACAATTACTTCCAGTTAAAATGATGTCTGCACATCTGCTTTTCAGTCAGTATGCTGTTATGCAAAGTATCAGCTTGTAAATGGTTTCTCCAAACTGACCTGGAATTTTTAGTAAGAAGCAAAATTAGGATAACTCCCTCCATTTGATCTCATGCTAAGGATGAATGATAGTAGATTAAAATTATATTGGCCATATATCTCCAACAGAGCCTTGCAAAATGCTGCCTGGCCTTTAATGCAGAACTGGGAATATAAGAATTTACTTAGCAAAATGTGTCTAGAGAAAGCTGTCCAAGTCTCAAAAAAAGGATAAGTTTAGGTATACTTCTCTGTAACCTGTGTGACTGCATTTTGCTGTCCTGTCCCAGAGATGACGGTAGCTGGCAGGCCACGTTTACATCAAAATGGCGGAGGTGATAGTTTGAAGGGGAGACAGTGACACATTTGTGTTATGTGTTGCTGTTTATTTGTCTGCAAATTTCAGAAAGCTGCAGTCCTCCTTATGATGTTACATTCTTATAATCTTATCCCTTCAGAGCAATGTCTCTGTGTGTCTGTGAGCGTTGAGTGTCTCTGCTGTAACAGAGGGTACAGATAATGGCAGGCAGTCAAATCCCGATGGCTTGCTTATTTGCTGCTCGTTAGCTGGTAACTGATCATGTGTGTGTCCTAACTCACTGAAGCTGCAAAGCCAAAATTGTTCATGTGTACTGTCTTCAGGATAAATTCAAGCCTTTTGATTTTGGTTTGAGCCATGTGAACATGGTTTCATAGAATCACAGGATGGTTTAGGCTGGAAGGTTTGAAGATCTCCTTGTTCCAAGCCCCCTGCCACGGGCAGGGGCACCTTCCACTAGACTGGGTTGCTCAAAGCCCCATCCAGACTGCCGTTGAATATGGTCTTTAATGGTGTCCAAAATATATGTAAAAAATACATTGTTCCGTCAGTTCTGTGTGTGCAGATAGCTTTTTGGCTTGTGTCCCTGAGCTTCTCTACTATTGGTTATATGTCATAAACCTTTCATGGCAAAAAGGCATATAATTAATATAAACAAGGGGATGATGTTCTAATGATGATTTTCAGATTTGTATGTTTTGGTATGTTTCAGATTTGTTTATTCAGTTATTCAGTTGGTGAGAACCCCTTTGTCTAGAGCATAGTTTGTGTGTACGGATGGCATCTAGCAGAATGGTGTACCTATCTATCTAGAAGTGCTTGATAAAGCTTTTAGTTGCCACTTTATTTGTAACATTGCTCTCTTGCCTTCATTTGTGTAAGTGCTGATATTGTAAAAATAGTGTATGCTCTGGTAGGATTTTATTTACCAAAATGTTTTGAGGCAAATCTGCCCTTACTCATACAGGAGGTTATGAGGTGACTTGGGTATGTACTCACGGCTTTGTCCATCTGTGCTCTTGGATTCTTTAACAATCTCAACAGTAAGACAGTGTATATCTTATTGAATTTAGGAAAAAGCATTTACTTTTTAATTACTTCTGTGAATTTCTAAAACCAAACAAAAATATTATTTTCTGCTATTTCCTTAACCACACACTTAAAAACACAGAGCAGTTTTGTCTTCAGGAATAGAAATGAACAATGTTCTTAATTTATTATCTCATCAGGAAATTTATTCAATATGAAATCATAGTGAACAGTTTTGGCTGTTATTTGCCTTTTGTTTTCAAAAGCACAAATTAACTGACAAATTGTTTTAAAGCCTGTAAATTGTGTTGTTAATTGACTGAATATAAAAAAAAAAGAGTTAATGCTTTTTTTCCTCAACAAACTGAATGACTAGCTACTTTCCCTTCCTTTATTATAAATAGCAGGCACCGTAAATTCAGTGTTTGGCTGTGAGCAGTGCCTAGCAAATACAGCATTACAACACACAGCAAAGGTGAAGAAGACTCTGGAATAATTTTCTTGCTTTTCGCATTTAATTTTTCAGTTGGTGCTTTAAAAGGCATCTCAGACAGTAGGTATTCTCAAGGGCTTGTTGGGTTCCTCTGCTGGTTTAATAGTGATCGTGACACTTGTAGAAGTGCGGCACTGAGAGAATTAGTGAACTCATCAGAAGGAAGGAAGGAATGATCAATTATTCACCACACGCCACCAAGTACAAGAAGCATGACTGCTGCCTGTCTCTCTCTTTTTCTTTCTTCTGCACATGCATACTCAGCTTATGCTATTTGTGCAATTACATTATTTTCATTCAAACAATCTCTAGAGAAACCTGTTTATTTGAGTATGCTGGAACATTCATCATTAGGGTATTGCATCAAGTGTCCTTGACATTCACTGCTCTGGGCCTCCCGCATCTACCTCTTTAATTATTTTAATACTTGGGATAAATAAAACAACAGAAAGATCTGGCTGATTTTCCTAGAAAGAAGAGAATGCATAGAGACAGTTATTTAATAATCTGATAACTCGTGGATTATTTTGGCCTATGGTTTTTCCTTTCTCCCTCCTCCCTAAACTTTTGTACTTGAACCTGATTTTCAAGAGGAGGAACCTTGAGCTTTTTACATGTAAGCAAGGTTTTTGTTCTGCATCACTAAATATTCATAATGCACACAAAGGAAAATTACTATTTTTTATTCAATTTGAAATGTTATTAAGAACATTTTTTTCAAAACTCAAATTGTAACAAAAAACTCATTAACCCTTGAACATTGGTTTATGTGCTAGTGGGTTATTAGAGTTTTAAAAGCATATATGTTCTTTTCGTACAAATATTCAAGATTACAGCATCTTTGTAATCATTTTACTTTTTGTTAAGCTTGATTATCATAAATTTGCACTAGCAGATTTTAAAAGTGCGTTGGTCTGAAAATCAGTAGATTGCTGATTTTTTGCGGAGAGCTTATAGATTCTGCCAAAGCGACATGTTTCAGAAGTAGCTTAAAAATGAGAGAAAATTAATGTTGCTGGAACTTAAGAGTAGGAAAAAGCTGACACCAGAATCAGAGAGTGGAATTTGTGCTTCTTTTTTTGGTCGTATACAAGAATGTGGAGGTTTTTTTAAGTCTTTCAAATAGTGAGTTCTTTGTGGGCCCATGAGTTAATAGGGTGGAATGTTTCAGCTGTTGAGGAGTGGCAGTCCTGTAGAAAGAGATGTTCAGGAGATGCCATCATGATGAGCTTAATAGAAGAATTTGAAAAGCAAAACTCCAAATTTTAGCTTGCCACAAAAATGCACATATCATTAAGAATTATTGTGTAAACTTGCATTTTCCTTTGTGTTACTGTGTTCCATGTGGTGTGCAAGTATCTAACAGATCTTCCATTTGTAAATTTACTCAGTATGTGACAACTGCACATAGAGGATTTGGCCACCCCACACAGCTGTGCACTCTACATGGTCTCAACTGTCAGTTTGCTCCTTGGCTTTCCAAGAAGCCTTTACATTTTTTATGCTTCAGCTTTAAACTCTTATTGTCCAGTTTGCTTTTGGAGTTATATTCTGTTTTACATTCATGTGTTCGTGACAGACAAGCAGAAAATGCAGCCTGAGATTAAGTGTGCAGAATGCCATCTATGCTATCTGTTGTCCTGGTACTCATGTGTTTATGCAGGTAGGAGAGAAAAAAGGGTGACTGGAATAGTTCTAAACCTAAATTCACAAAGCTACTAAACATCATAAACCTCAAACTCTCTCAGTAGCCAAGAAACAAAGCTTAAGTGCAGTCTCTTAGGTAGAAATTATATTCTATACTTACACTGAATGTAGTCATCAGATACAACATAGGCACATGTATGACTTTCCCTAAAATGAAAGATCTAAAGACCCGGAATATCTCTGAGTCAATGCAGAAAGAAGTGCTTGAAAGAGCTGCTTCAGAGTCTGGTGTTGACACTGTGTACACATTAAACTGGCAACTACTGATCTCTTCTAAAATGTTGGTAAAGTGGACATTCTTGGCTCACCTTTATCTCAGGGAGAAAATGCATATTTTGGGGGTTTGGATTTGTTTGTGGGCTTGGGTTTTTTTTGTCCCTTCCCAGTCAGCTCTCTTAGTTTTACTCACTTTTTTTAAAACCAGTGTTCTTGCATAGATAGTTTTTGCATCCTTTTAATCATTACTATTATGAATTATTTTAAATTATTATTATTTAATTATTATATCTGAAATCCAAATTAGTTTTATTGTTTTTACCAAAACCAGTTGTTGGTTTTTTTTTTTTAATTATCCACATAATGTTAAAGGATTACTTGCAATATGAAGAGTTGCATGCTGCTTGTGTATGTACTTCAGCCACCTTGAATTACGGTTCATACCAGAACAACAGTGGATCAGAGCACTACCCACATTTGAGCTGTAACTGTCAAACAACTGCAAGATTCAAAAATAGGAATAATGAGAGTGATCTTAAATAAATATTTCTTGTCATCTCTTTTGGAATAATTGATCAAACTTATTTGTAAAATCAGAATTAAAACATGGAATTGATATTCCCATGAAATCTTAGAAGCCCTGTAATTTATGGTACAACTGGTTGAGAGTCTGGTTATAATGACGTTCAAAAGGGGGATTCCAAATATGCTGTGATTCAAAGATATCTGATGCTCTTCTGGCAAAGAGCATCAATTCTTTCCATTTTTCACATTAGGACAGGGAAACATAAAGCAAGTATCTTTATAGGAAATCTGCTGTGAAACTAGAGAGTGAAATGCCATCCTGCTTACTCTTGTGCGATGCCTTCAGTTGTGGAGCAGTCTTCTGTTCCTGATGTCAGGGACAATTCTTGAATTGAAGTAAAAATATGCCATGCATTTGTTGTAACATTTGTTTAAAGGCTAGCTTTAAATGAATAGAGAAAAGCGTTCTCTGTCATCACATCTCTCATCAACATACTGCATACACTGCTATATGTTGTCAGTGATTCCATCTAAGATTAATTTCAAGCATTTTCTGACAGCTCTGTAGTTTCTACAACAGAATGAAATATAGATATTAACATAAAATGTTCATTGAGCGGTTATGTTCTTAGCAGCCATGACAGTTTATTGCAGCTTGTAACTATTATTAGTAATATTATTTAAAAAGCAGAGATATCAGTATTTGTATTTTTCAGTATGTTCCATATTTAGCAAGAGGCGTCAGGGATCAATTGATTTCTGATCCTTGATTTTCAGGATCAGTAACTGTTGCTGTGAAATATCCCTGGGAATATTTACAATACAGAGAAATAAAGAAAAGTATTGGGATGCTACTGCACATGAATTGTGGAATTTCCTTGGCAGAGAGTACTTAATGGGTCACAACAGTAGGGTGTGTTCTGTAAACTATCATACCCATCAGCAGGTAATACTTTGGCTCTCCTTCTCCTCTGCAGTGCTGAAACAAGGATTTGTAATGTAATGCTAACATCCAGTGTGTTTAAATTAATATAATTAGTTTTCTTCTGAAAAAAATCTGGTTTAGAAGCTGTTCTACAGGTTTATGCTACCCCTGAGAGATAAACAAGAAGATGCAGTACAGCTTAACAAAAATATGTTGTGATGTCATTTCTCCTATAAAAATGCACAAGATTTTTCTCTTTTACTCCATCCCTTATGCCTTCTCTACTGATTCAGGGGAATTTGAATATTCAGTGATGTTAATTTGTATTGGTATTATTGACTACTTTACAAATGCTGTAAGCTGTGCTTTAAGAAACCAACGTGTCAGCTAGGAAACTTGTTAACTATTTCAGGATTTGTAAGAAAGAAACATGGTAGTAAAATGTACATATTTTACTAAAAGAAAGCTGTCAAGAGCAGGAAAAATTTATACTGGAGCAGTGAATCTTCAAGTGGGAGTGGGTCTGGGTCCTGCAGGCTAAGCAACCAACACCCTTGGACTTTCCCATGCTAGAGATACAGTTTAAACAAATGAGGAACATTAAAGTGGAAATGAAATGTTTCAATGTGGAAATGTTTTAAAAACATTAAAAATTAACTGTTATGCTATAAATCTTTTTGGTGCTATCATAGCAATTTGGAAAACCTAACTGAAAATATGTTTAGTTTGCTTCCATATTTAACCCCAATTACCCTTTGCAGGGGAATTCTTTTTAACATTCAATTTTTCATCTTGCTTTTTAGCTTCTGTAGGCCTTGTTTTCCCCCACTACGTAAATTGCAGCAGGTGCACAGAATTGAAGACATTACAATTAAATGTAATCAAATATTTTAGGCACTAATGAACAGCTCCAGGAAAACAAGTCTAACGGAAAAAAAAAAAAAAAGAGAGAGAAAAAGCCTTTAAGTGACTGGATTCTCAAACACCCAAGGCACCATAGGGCCAATTAAGGGAGTCAGACACCAGGACACATACTGGCATTAATTATCTTCGAGTTCAGGGAAATAAAAAATAAAAGCAACAATTATCATAATAAATTTCCACACACTGCTTGTAAGTTGTGCTAATCTACAACACACCTGGGTTTCTGAGATTTAAGGCATGAAAGTGAATACTCAATCAGTTCATAAGGACCTCACGGAGAGGCTCATGGGATCCTGTGCTCTGCCAGTCAGGCAGCAGCTCCATCCCATGCCCGGCTTTGCTCTGCACAGTCAGAACTGCAGCGCTTGAACACGGACCCTATTCCAACTAGAAAGTTACACAGTCCATGCTGTTAAGGATGTAATTTCTCCCTCCTTCCCTCCACTCTCTCCCTCTCATTTTATTATACACGTAATGAAAATTTTCACAGTGGGAGTATCAGTCTCAATCTGCTCTAAATACCTGCGGGTCTCTTTAATTCTCCTTTCTCTACGAAGGAATCAAACTAAAAGAACAAATATTTCATGTATGTCATAAGAGTTTCTTGAAATGTGGGGATAGAAGAAAAGGCAGAATGTGCACTGAGCTAAAGGAAATGTTTTTTCAAAGGTATTCACAAATTGATCTTTCTCTGACTGATGCTTGAGCCAGCTGCAAGCTATTCTCACTGAAGGTATAGAAAATGGTGTAATGTGTTTTGGGCTGTTGGTTTTATTTCGGCATTAGGTACAATTAGTGTCCGTAATGATTTTCTGTGAAGCGTTGTCTGGCTGTTTGGTTGCATCTGAAGGGCAAGTGTCAATCACTCCAATGTCCACACAATGTGTAATAGGGAAAAAAAAGAAGCCCTAGATGAACAAGATGAGGTTTGAATTTGTCAGTCATGATGTTTTAATACTTTCTAGTCTTGATTGGTCTGGGTTGAAGGAAAAAAAATTGTGATTTCTTTATCTATTATTACGTTTCCCTCCATATATGCTAATTACATTTTCATGCTTCTAATAGAAGTCCTTTGGGCCATTCTTTATGTTTAGAACAACTACGTAGTAGGAATGGGTCAGTGAAAATGAGCCACATCTCTTTCCCCAATAGGGCATGCTACAACATAGGCCAAAATTAAATTGTATGTGGTATATAAGATTAAAAAAGACATTTCTAACAGATGATCTGAAAGATAATATAGTTATTAAGTGGCTGTATCACAGGAGGAACTCGGGCCTAATTACAATGTAATACTTAGTTTCAAGTCAGTCAGAGCAGAAGCCACAGTTGGACTGTGTCTAAGAGCCCAGAACACCCTGACAACCTGCCAGTTGATGTATTGGCAAGGCAATCTAAGAGTACAGGTAATACAGTATTCTGTGGAGTTCAAAAAGGTTTCAGGAAGATTTGGCAACTAGTCAATGAAGTACCAGATGGAGCTTAATGTTCAGATCTTTGTGGAATTTGCTTCATCATTATTGAGAACTCTTTTTCTTTAGAAAATCTTGAAGCATTTTGCTCTTGTATTTTCAAGATTAAGCTTTTCGAGTTCTGACTTTGAAAATGTATTTTTACATTCAATAATTAAAAATAAAATAACCAAGAAGATAGATGCCTGAAAATAAAACATGTTTCAGTCTAGAATACAGAATTTGGAGAGAAGTATGGGGTTTGGTTCAGTTTGACAAACAGAAAAATACAGAACTGAGATGCCTTTAATCATCAATTCAAGATATATTTTTGAAGCCATTCGAAGAAGTATTTGATGGGTTTGTAATATTAAATAAATCTTCAGTTTGGCTTTGGATTAAATTGGTGTTGAAAAATGGTTTCCATTCTGTAATTATGTAACTTCAAGGTAGAAATTATTATTTTCATTTTTGTCAGCACACCGGTTCTTCTGAAAACTTACAGCATGTAACCTAGAAAAGTGATATACCTATATTCAAGCAGGTAAAAAAAAAAAAAAAGTTTTAAAATTCTCAGCTAAGAAACATTTCTTATGTTGCCGTTACGTCCCCTTTTGTGGCCAGGCCACAGTGACAGACTCATATTCACTTGACCCTTAGTTTCTGAAGTGAGATAGTTCAAATTGCAGTGATATATTCTTCAGAAGGTAATGTAGTTAATATAAGGATTTTTTTTCTGATGTTTTGATTTTTATTATCCTTGCAGCTGTTGTTATCTGGGTTTTCTGTTTTTTTTTGACTGAAGACAAAGAGACATTGTCAGCTTTTATCTTTTCTAATAGGGACCTTTTTACATACTTGTATGGATAGCTGCCTTACAAATACATTCAAATAACTCTTAAGTATATCAGACCTAATATTTTTCATCCCCTAGTGTTCCCTTTTGTTCTTTTTCCATGATATCTTTTTTCTGATGAGTCAGCCTGCACATATGTATTTCTTACAATGTTTAAAGTAGTATGAGTTCCAAGTACTGCAAAGAGTGGGGGTCTGGTTTTTTTATGGCATGAGTGGTTCGTACCCACCCATACATGCCTTCTCTGTCATGTAGTAGTATGGATATGATACAGATTTTGATTCCTCATAAAACCCTTTTTAAGGTAATTATGCAGCTATTTTAGGTGATTCTTTCACAAACTGAATGAAATCTCAACGAAGAAAATGTTTTTCCTTTGTTTATGCTGTTGACTGTGAAAACACTAGTTTCTCCGTTAATGGAATTATTACCTAACTGAAGTTGTTACATTAAAGAAATGTTTAAAACTCTTTTTGGATTTTTTTTCCTGTATATTATTAGTAAATGTAACACTAATAGCAATACAGCACTGTGTGTCTTTATTCTTAACTGTTAAAGTTAATTTTGCATGATTGTGGTTTTAGTGTTCTATCAGAATGGTCTCTGAAATTGATTGGACTGATCAATGTACCCATATCCATAAGAAAAAACAACCGCCAAGTATAGAATTCTGAGAGATAAGATATTACTTTTGCAAGGACAAACGTGTTCTGGGCTAAGCTAAGGCAGGTCATCCAGGTACTAATGGATTCTAATTGCCACTATTTCAAGTTATAACATATTTACTTTCAGTAAGGTGGAAGTTCATGAATGAAAATAGTAATGAGTAAGTGAATTACTTCCAGTCTCATCCATCTAATCAACTGCCCATTTTTTGGTAAATTTGCAAAATACACATCTCCTATTGATAGGAAATACATTTACAAGAAATTTTGATACATTATATAGCAAAACATCTAATTATTGAAACCAGAACTTTGGTTTATTTAAGTGGCTTTTCCTTTAGGCTTGATTCAAAATAAGAACACTACAATTTTTAATCTGAATGGTGAGATATTAATGATACTGGTACAAGCCCAAAATTAAGGATTATTTACCACTATGTAGTAAAATACAGTAATACTTTTTTTTGTTTGTTTCAGCTGTTACTACTCTGCTCTGAATGGCAACGCTCATCATATATTCTCTTAGGCACACTGAAAAAAAAATCTTTCAGATTCCTATAACTTTGTGACTAGGGTAACTCTGGTGGGAAGAATTTGAGGTTTTAAATCCTTTGACATGAGGATGGCAACAAAACTCAGCCTTCTCTGTCTTGCATTAAGTGAGCACTTGAACTGCAAATGGAGAGAGAGCAGTCATTCTTAAAGGAATTTGTAGCCTGCCCAGTGTTTGCAAGGCCCTTTCTGCAAAATCTGCTTTCAAGCTGTGACCTAAAAGTGAGGAAAAAAATATCAAAAAACATTTAGTGTGACCTAAAGCCAGATGGTAGGATTCACAGGAATACTGTCACCAAAATATTTGTGGAGGGAACAAAGCTGTACCTATTTACTCAACATGCATTCTTATATGGCTCCCTGCTCAGGGTGTGAGATTTTGGGGTACTTTGAATGCTAATTCTGAATGTTGTAAGAATTCACTGTGATCTTGTCTCAAAGCACCCATCTGTAGCAAACACATGGGACAGCATTCAAAGAAATGTAATATTTTAGTAACTTAATGACAGCTAAATTACTGTTTTTATTTACTGTCTGTGACTTGTTCTTTCATTTATTTTAATTTAAATAAATTATATTTAAAAGGTTTCATATCTTCATAAAACCTTTAAAAGATTGAAATTTGAGCCCCACAACTTTAAATGCAATATACTACTACACCTCAGATATATAATTTAAAATGTATGTATAGGATGTCCTTTTCATAACATAAGAAACAACTGCTCTTTGTGCACGTATTTTAGAGAATTCAAAAGCTAATAATATATCTGCAACAGTTACAGATTTCAATTATTTTCTGAATTGTGACGTAGCATTTTAGGTCTAAAAGATTTGCTTCTAACTTACTAGTTCTTAATCTCTGACTTCCTTACATTTAATTTGTAAGCTTCCCAATCTCTTAAAATGACATTTCAAACAGATTAATATAAAGGAGATTACATGTCCCCAACAGATCAGCATGTAAGTCCGAAGAATGGAAAGACATTGGATAGCTTCATTGGGCTTCTGAAACGTTTGGAAGAAAAATCCCTTGGGAAAGAGTGCTTGTTTACGAGCAAAAAGAAATAAAATGGGAAAAGGATTCAACCTTAGTTTTTCTCTAGGGCATTGAATCTAGAATTGCTTCCAAGCATTCACAGTTCCTGTTGAAAGGATTCACATTTACACCCATCCTTTGATTACACTTCAGTGTTACATTAAGTAATTTCTTCATGCTTAGCAAATATTATATCTTATCTTATACAAGATCTGTTTTACTTCTAAAGAACAAAACTCCTGTTGATGTTTTAAATTAAAAGCACAAGGGTTAAACTGAAATGGATAAATTTTGAAAGGATTGCTTTGAGTTTTCCTCTTCTCAGGCTTAAAAAAAATAGAATGTAGATTTTTGTGTTGGTATAAGAATAAGGCTTAGCTCTAGCACTCATCTCCCTGTTGTAAGATCTTAGCGTGGTAAATAGCACTGAACTTAGCAAAATATTCTAAAATTAACTGAGAAGTTATTGAAATTCATATCTTTGATCTTGTCCACTTCATATCAAGACTCAGAATTAATATTTAGGTAGGGTTTGTACTTGTATGTGGGGCTATGTTTTCTTTCCTTCCCACGCACACTGATTAAAAAAAGAGCCACCACCTCTCTCCCTTCC
>JAOXNG010000042.1:35738421-35751923 GCA_028566535.1 Scolopax minor | reverse complement strand
TTCTTATAATTCCCATTGGCATTATATTATTTATACTTTTCATAATTCTTTCTGTTTCCTCCTTTTTGCCTTTTTTTCTTTTACATTCATTTCAACAAAAATATTCTCTGCTGTGTGAAATATATCGGGCATCTGATTCCATTTATATATAATAGCTGTATATTACATGTGGTATAAGTGAAAAATACCATGGATGGGTTTTGGTATGCTTTAGGTCAGCATAGCAATTTACTTAAGCTTTAGTTTCTGTGATTCATAACAAGCATTTGGATACCTGATTGTAGGAAAACAGTTAAGCATAAGAACAGTCTTAATTGTATGAGTAAGACTGACTTGTTACTGTAAGCTGATGAAAAGGTGTCTTTGTAGTGGAAAGCACTGAGAGGTGCACCTGTAGGCATTACTGTTTGTATCTCCTGCGATAGAATTTTTACTGAAGGCATTCAGTGACCTAAAGATAACCAGGTCTGTTTCTCTGAAAACAAATGCAAATTGTTACATGTTGTACTTCCAAAATGTGATGTGTTCTGTAATTATTAATCAAATAGTTCCCAAAGAACCCCTTGTTGAGTATTTTAATGAAAACCTTAGTGACCAGTTTGTTATACTTGCAGGAAGATCTTCAGTGACCTCAGTAGAGTTAATGGCATATGTAAGACAATTAGCCATCATTTCTGTTTAATGTAATTATAAGGAATGCCTGAGATGCCATTAGATAAATTCTTAGAATAAAAAATTGCACAGATTACAAAGCGATGTGAAAAGCATTCCTTCCGAGTCATCAGACTTAGCATTGGAATTGATCGGTCATCAAACTCAACCCTTCTTATGGGCCCAAAGGGGGGCACCTTTTACCTTCCATGTAAAGGCAAGAATTTAGTCCAGCTATGTGAACCTTTAACAGCCCAGTGGTCCATATTGTTAGTCTGATTAGAATAATGTGCATTCATAACCTGTATAAACACAGGAAAACTTCAACAGTGCTTTTAAAAATAGTTATACAGAAAAACCTTCTTGTACCTACTACTTTTCTTTGGTGTAAATCTCACGCTTCAAATGTCCCCCTGGGTATGAGGGTTGACAGAAGGGGTTAAGAAAAGCTGTCAGCATCCTGAGGCATTTGTCAGTAGGACAGTGATGCTGGTGAGGTTTCTTTCTCTTTTTTTGCAGGACTCTATAAAATTGATAGTTTCTTCCTCCTCCTCAGTTCTTAGGTGAAATTTGCCTTGTTTTTATAAAATGCTATCTACTTCTACACTTTCATTCCATTGTTTCCATTGTTCAGTCTTTTTGTTTACTTTGTTTTCTCTAAAACTGGTTTCACTGGAATACGACAAGGTTATACTCCTGAACTGATCATTGACTGATTGTTGTGATTTGTGCTTAAATCCTGGCGCCTCTGTTCACGCTGCCTTTGTGCTAACGCTTTTGCTAGAATGATAGCTCATTTATTCTATGCTGAACAGCTACTTGTCATCACTATAAAATAAAACTAACTGAAACTAAGACCAGGAAAGTACTGAGACTCTGCACTGTCTGGGCAATATGAAGTTTGTGTCCTTTTTCTTGTTATCACAGAAGTTGTATGTCTTGCTTTCCAATACATCCAAACTCATTTGGGTTTGGATTTTTTAATCATCTTTTTTTATTTTACGTGGAGGCAAAAAGTGTATGTCAAGTCCATTAAACAAAAGACATAAACATAAGTTGGGGACACTACTGTTGCTAAAACCTGGCAAAACTTGAAGTTTTAAATTGTAACTGTGGTTGTTTTAGAAAATTAGAATACAACTATTGTGAAAACATTTTCTAACATAGAAGACATTCAAACATAGTTATCTCAAAGTTCGGTCCTTTAAAATGTAAAATACTACTTTTATTTCATAGATGACAAGACCTTTGTTTCACCATAGGATGAAATCTTGTTTTTCTGTTTTATTAGTTGTCTAAGCACAGTTTGTCTTTTCTATACCTTAAAATATGGCAAGCACAATCAGCAACAGGGTGACATTGCTGAAGTTTTTGGTTGTGGTTTGTTTTTTTTAAGAAGCAACTTTCTTTTCTTTACAGATCCCTTAAAACACTGTTATTTAGCATTGGGAGGTGAAGCTATCAAATGAAATAGCAGGAAGTCCTCAAGTCCTTCAGGGGGGTCCAGTCTGCAGGAGTCCTCAAGACAGCTACAATCTCCTGCAGCGAAAGCTTTTACTCTCAACAGGTAAGTCAGTCAGCTCAAGTTTTCTTGTTAACCAAAATCCTTCATGTATTTTATTTTAATACTATCTTCTCCGAGAAAGAGAGAAGTAGGACAGAGTTAAACATAGAAATTAGTGTAAAAAATTGCTTTTTAGTTACAGGAGCAGGAAGAGCACTTAAGTTTTGCCTTCTCTTTGAGACAAAAATATTTTCTATGTTTTTTCCTTTTGGTTTATTTGCACATACCTGGAATCAATGCATGCCAACTGTTTTCAACATCAAAGCAATTGCAACATGACAAGATGCCTACTGCTTACAAAGGGCCCAACTAATTGGACTTTAGGTAGGTAGAGTGCTTAAAGGCTGGAAGACTGTGAGAACTCCACGTGTATAACAATCTAAGGCACTGTAGAAATCTCTAGGGAGAGTTAATCATCGTTGGATAGAATACACAGCAGCACCCTGCTGAGTGGAGAGCTTCTTGGAATCTCTAATCAGAAATGCTGAACACTGTCTTAAAGCTTTCCTTTGTTAGAACACTGCCTATTTCAATTGGAAAGAAAATAGATTTTACTCCATAGTTCAAGAAGCCTATCATAATGACTTCAGTTGTTACAAAGTCTAAAATCACTCATTTCATAGGTTTGTGCACTTTTGTTCAGTAAGGAATCTTAAATTTGATTGGTGAACCAGTTTCAAGAGAGGAGTAAAATGTTCCCTCAGAAAAGCTTATCTCCCAGGGATTAGGATGCTCTTGGGAGCCAAGCACCTTCAGAGGGATAGAATTGCACTGAAGGCCTGTGCGTTCTTGGCAAAATGCTGTAATTGGCTTCCTGACTGTAAAGATGACTCAAACTACTATCCCCAGATGTTTTTCTAAATAAAGCTACTAGGCTAAAGCTATTAGATTATTATTTTTTTAATAGCATATCCTACAGGTAAGCAGTGGGTATGCCTTCTGTTTGTAGCTTCTTAAAGGAAACAGGATCATGGCTGGTTTGTGGGTTTGTTCTAGGTAGAGAATTGAGATAAGCACCAAGGACCGATTGCTTTATTAACTGATGAAGACTTTAATATTCCTTGATTCCAGTGCAAATATATACTTAAGTAAATGTTCCTAAGGTGAACTGTTTGGGCACCTTGGTTCTGTGTTTTGTGAATCGAAATCTTTATATTGATTAGGACTGAAGTGTATGGTAAAAAATTTGTGGTTGCAAATGAAGGCTAATTTTATGTTAAGCACATTGCAGAATACATAAAAGTGAAAAGCAGGGTTGTTTTCATGTACATATGACTTGAGAAAATAGTTTTGTCAGAAGTGCTAAGAGGTGGAATCATCCCAGAAACATCCTTTCTGCAAGAATTTTCATACCGGATTCATGATTAAAATAATGTCTAATACCAGAGAGCTTTTAGTTCCTGGGAAAATTATGGTACTGTACTTCATTTTAGTTTTTCAAGCTTTTTTTATTTTTTATCCCACATTGAACCTTAATGAAAACTAGGAAGAATTCTTAGCTTTTTTTATTTTAGATTCTTTTTTATTCAAAGGGCAAGTTTTTCATTTCACTTCTACGTCCTGAAGGGAAAGTAGCTCTACAGCAATATAATTTTAAGACTGGCCTGGGGGCAACAGAGTTTATTTCAGCCAATTAAAATAACAGTTATAGGAACACCCTTTTGCTAGTTAGTTCCACAACCCAGATGGCATGATTAAAACTTTTAATCTTCAAATTATTGTATTGCACTGATTGTTCCCTCTCTACAAGATTTGGTACAATTGCTTGGCACAAAATTTATTCCTTTTGCATGGAATGGACTCTCTGCAATGACATGGTACAAAACTTTCTCCATTTGCATGGGGGTTTTCTCCTGAAAACAGTATGTTAGTACATTTACCAATGGAAGCTATAATATTTGATGTAAAATAAGCTAAAGTTGACTGATCTCTGGGTCATAGATTATTATGTATGTTTTCAGATTATATGCAAAACTGTATGTTGAGCTGGTTGAGCATGACTGCAACTTGAACGTTGGATATGTATAACAATACATTTGCTAGATTTGATGGTTGAAGTTTTGCAGAAGATTCTGTTGGATCATCTTTACAATACTACTGCTTCACGTTATTGTGTGTCTTGTTTGAACTATTGACTTGATTACTTCACTGGGCCGGTTACAATAGCTTTTGTTTCTCACGTTTAAATTTCTGCAGGGTCTTGGATACATTAATTAAGGCATTCTCAACTCCTTGTGTGTTTTTTTCAGTAGGCAAAAAGGAAAATATTTCTTAGCGTTCAATCCTATTAAATCAGGAACAGATTGATTAAAAAAAGGGAAGATACCTGTTTATTCTTCCTTGTGATCCAAAGGATCAGAATGATTTAAAACCACATATGTACTCTTCTTTATTATTGTGGCATTCAGCCACTGCATTGTCTGAGTGTCTGTGGAGGAGTGCAGTGTAGAGAAATCTGAAGATCTTGTCATAACTCTGCTAACTTCTATATCTTAGTAATTTCTCTATGGAAAAACATTTGTCAGATAGTTGTCAGATGGCTGGCTTCTGTATCTCCAGATTACTGTGCTGTGATGCTGTGGAAATTTTGAGCTCTAACTATATTTACTTTCAAGAGACTTTAAAAAAGAAAACAATTAAAAATCTTCATTTGTTAGTACAAGTCTACTTGGAGTTCAGTCTTATTACTGGTATTAAATACTGCTTTAACTCTGCTTTCTAAAAATTCACTACATATGAGTGTTTTAATGTGCCACATTAAATTCATGTCTCATTCTGAAATGTTATTGGAATCTGGGTATTCTGATTCCCAGTTGTTTTCTCCAGCTGTATTGGTGTTCTCTTAATGCATAGCCAATGCAGTTGTGGATCTGCGCTTCAGAAAACCAGAAGGGCCAACACAATTGTATTTTTCTTTTACAATTTGGAAGTGCTTTTATTCCTGTGACAATATGTTTGCTTTGGGCTGTTATTGGTCATTTAATTTTTGTTATTACTTAAGAGACATCTCAAGTCTGGGTCTTTGTCAATCTTACATTCCCAAAAATAGATTTAAGAGCTTTCCACAAATAACCTTTGGTCTCTTAATGTTAGATCTAATATTTTTCTTCAACTCTCTAAATGGCTTCTGCGTTCATAGAGTGCTTCTTCTGGTAGATCAGAAATTCGTGACCACTGAGACTTAGCTCTTGCTTCTGTTGGTCTTATATAATGTGGCATAAAAAAGGATGAGTTACAAATTTTACTCTCAATTCCATGGGTATAAATGTAGTGTCATTAAAATAATGCCAGTGCAATTACTCTGAGTTCACACCTAGGTAACTAACAACAAACTTATGCCTTTGTAATATAACATTGTTTTCAATAAAAAACAAACTCCAGAAACTTTCTCAAATATATTCAGCTGAAAATCCCTCTTGCTTTCCATTAACATACTCTAATTTACAGTCACAATCTCACCAGCATGTCTGCCAACATAAAAAAAATTGAAAAAGAAAAAAAGTCACTGCATGTCTCACAGTGGCTCAACAGAGATACGATTGTAGTAGTTTCTGTTGGACAAAAAAGACCCAGACAGCGGTAAACGACTCGGGTGTGTTCTTGTCCCCATTTATGTTGCCCTAAGATAGTGTTGGTGGCAATCTTTTCAAGCAATACACATTTAAATGATCTTTAATATAAAGGGTTTGTATGAAGGATTCCCATCCTTATCTGTCTTATAGTTTTAGAGAAGAAACAAAATTAGCCATTGTGCTTACTTGAAATTATGTGAGCAAAGAAAGAAATTATGAGGTGGCCCCAGAGTTCAAATTTGCTATATTTCTGTATTAGATGTGAGGTAATTCCTAACATGTATAACAACATGGTCTTTTTTGTGAAATAGGGAACTAGTTATTCACCTAGGCAGATACTTTTTTTTTTTTTTTCCTCATAGCCTTAAAAAAAAAAAGCTCAGAGCAAGATAGTATTGGCTGCTTGTATGAGTTTCATTTAGATCAGAGAATAAAATGGTTTTCCTGTTCTCTGCTACAAACTTGTGGCTTTGTTGATGTCAATAACCTTATCAGTTCCAATGCAAATATCTTTTCATTTGTAGGGACAAAAGTCTTCAAGATGAACACCAAATGGATGAAGCAGAACTGTGTAGGAAAGAGAATTATGATCCTAGAGTGTATTTGAACAATAGTCAACTAGCTCCTGTTTAAAGAGAGGATGATATGATTAGGCATGGCTTAATATGCTATGGTGGCAATGTACACCAATGTCTCCTCAGGGTGCCATACCATATGCCCTTGAGAGGCTAATAGTTACACGAGAGACCAATTGATGCCTGTCCTTAGTAGCTTTGTGGTTTTCCGTACTGAAAAATTGTGGGCTCACAAAGGCCTCACGTACTCTAGCTTTCTAATAATGCAAAGTTAGTAGATCTGTGAAGTCCGTGGTTTTCAGTCTTATGTGTTTGCATGATTTTGATTTAGGTAGCAGTCCATACAAAAGCAATCATCAATCCGCATGAACATTCATAGGGTATTTACAGGTGCTTGTAACTTCAACAGCTGAGAACACAGGAAAAGAGCAATTTCTCTGAGAGCAGCTGAAAAGTGAAGCACACCTGCCAAGAGGGAAACGCTACCTCCTGGCTTCCTGTTTAGCTCAAATCTCTTGTTTATCCCATAGCAGTTCTGTGCTGAATGCTGCTGCAAAAGAGCATTGCTGCAGTATAAGATCATATTCCAGAGAGAAAATGGAGAAGCTGGATGCACTCTGTGGGAGGGAGGAGGGAATGATCTGGGAATTAAAGGAAAGAAGAGAAGGGGCAGGCATAATGCTCTAATGAGCCTTGTCCTGCTTCTACCAAGCTGTTCTTATATCTGAGCCATCTGCTGAATAATTTGAATCACCTCCTTGTTACTGGACTGAGTTGGAAAAAGTAAAACAGTTTTTAGGAACTTTCATTCCTCTTGGTTCATTTCATTTGCATTTTATCATTCGAGAGTGCTACTGAAGCTCACTAGCCAACTAAGTTGACGCTGAATTTGGGCAGTAACTATAGTTCTTTACTCAGTCATCTGCACAGATGTATTAGCTCTGCTGTGTTCCAAGTGGCCCCCCATACAGATCAGTTTTGAATTTTTGTAATAAAAATTCCTGAAGGACCAAAAAGCAACTCCTTCAGCAGTTGTCATCCTGCATACCACAGCCACAGGACTTCCTTTTTGATACAGAGCTGTGCTAAGTACCTTTGCATAAATATGTTTCTTTAACATATGTATCTTTCTCGGTCACTGTTAGGAGAAGAGATAAGCAACCAGATGTGCTACTAACTTGAACTGTTGTAGAAAAAAAAAAAATCTATGTTCATCTGAAATATTTTAACTCAAGTACACCGTAATCACAATTATAGTTTCAACTGTGTAGCTCGTTAGTGTAATGGCTGTGGAATAAAAATAATAAGAAGAATATTTAAGAAAACAGCCAGAGAACATTTTTGCAAAATGAATCATTTAGCTCTGTCAAGCTGTTCTTACTCCGTGAGTTTTGATTATGCCAACAGTTGATGCTCTTCATTTTGAGACATGTCTGAAGTAATGCATTAATATGAAGCTGAATGTCAATGCATGTCTTTAGGTATCGTGATGTATTTTTCTGAAGTAAGGAATTTAGCCTCAACATATTGATCAGATTAATTTAAGTCACTAAATATTTAGCAAATAGCTATCATATTGTTCTAGTTAACATCACTATTTCACTGCTGGTGTGTTGAGTATGTTAGGATTTTAAAGGTAAAATGTCTGATAGCAATCTCCTTAAGATAATGTTGTTCTGATTCATATTGTTTGTTACCTAAATAAAGAGGTAAGCCTTTTGAATGCTTCTATGACAATAGGCATATCTTCATTAAAGTTCTTGTACTGTATGTGTTTGTAGCAGGTCTGTTGCTTTGTAATTTTTCAGTGGCAAACCTTGGCCCTGGAAGGTATTTGGGAAAGAAATTACGTATTTTTGTCTCTGTTTCCAAAACTGAAGCTACCTCAACACTGAGAGTACAAGACTAAATTCTGGCACCTTACATACATATTTGAATGTATCAAGTTTTACATACAATTCATGGAATTATCAAAAGTAGTCATGTATGAATGTTTGAATGAGTGTAGAAAACAAAAACCCACAGTGTCAAAAATATTTAAATGGACATGTGTAATGGTTATGGAATTCTTAAATTCCTATATAAAGAATATAAAGGAGTGTTAGCTACTTATATGTGTGAACATGCTGGTTTCTAATTGCAAAATAGATTTGTCAGAAACTGGGCCAAACATCTCTGTATTTTTTTTTAAATAAGAGACTTGATTTTTTTTTCTATCATTTTCTAATATCACCAAGGGGGGGGATTCATTGGTTTGTGGTTATACTGTGCTTGTTATAAGCGTACCAACAGCCTTGGGGAAAGAAAGCAGCCTATTGCACATGTGTAGTGGCAGCAAGATGGGGAGCTGTTGTCATTAGTACTGCTTAGATAGTCACCTGGTGGAAAAATATTGGTAAAACAGCATTGTTTTCCCTGAGAGGCCAACCAGGCTGTGTGCTGCTTCTACTCTTCCACTTTTTTTTCTATATGCTTATGTATCTGATCAATTGAATTACTTAATGAAATTATTGATACACAGCATAATTACCACCCCTATCACCTCCCTGCCCCTCTTTTACAAGTAAGGAATATTTGATAGAGTAAGTAGTGTTTGGGATTTACTGGAACAAAGTACTACCTCAATGATTTTTGGTAATAGTTTACTTTGTATTGGTCATCCCATTGAACTTAATCGATACGTCGAAGTGCAGCGGTGAGCATGCAGAATAGCTGCAATAATAGTGGGCTTCCTACATACAGTAGTGCTATTCTGGATTAGGGACATCATTCTTATTGTCTAAACTTTTCTAAAATGTCATTTAATCTCTTTATTATGTTTATAATTTTTCTTTCTCTCCCTTTGGGAAGTTTTACAGAGCAGATTTTCACTTTCTGCATGAAGAAAAAAAATCTTGTTTGTTTGTTTGCTTTGGGTTGAGATTTATTTTATGGTACTTTTTAGCAGTCTAGCATTTAATACTACTATTTCCTTAGAAGACAGAGGTAATAGCTTTTTAGTTTTCAAGGCTGAGATAGTTTTTTGGGTGAGGAGCAGGCTCCCTGTAACATTTTATACAGGGCTTATGTTCAAAAGAACTGACATTATATGTAACAGTATATTACACTGCATAGCTTGGAATTTTTGACCATTTTATACTGTGTTGCATTGTATTGTATAACTTATTTGGGCAAAATGAAGCAACTATAAAATATAACAAGGAGCTGATATTTTCCAGGGAAGTACCTAGATTATGGAGTACATGGGGGAGGAGAGTGCTGAGTAATTTGATAGAAGTATAATGCCTATTTTCTTTCTGGAATAGCTTTTAGTGTACTTATAGCATCTGATTTTAAAAAAAAATGTAATGCTCTTACTTCATCATACATACAATATAAGAGACTGACCTCCAGGATTAATTCCTTTCCATAAATAGGGCTTCATATGTCTGCAAATGTGGATTTCTTCAGATATTGTTAACAGAGCCTGCAGTACATGCTCCACAGGGCAGTCTTGATGCTACATTGCAATATTTTTTTTATTAGATGATGATGTATATTATTTTTATGTAATGTATATATGAGCATATGAATACTTCAAATAAATATTTGCATATTCCTTCACAACATAGTGTCACAGAAAACTTTTTAAAATTGTGGCCTAAAAAGAGTACTTAGCGCTGAAGAGCAGTCTGCTGTGTTACAGTAGATATTCCAAAAAAGCCTTTTCTTTATGGGTTTATAATTCACAACACATTAAAAGTAAAATATAGGGCACCTATCACAGAACACCAGGTGAATATTGTAATGAGTCTCGGAGAGGCCATACATCTTAGATATGATATTCATATATGCTATGATCAGAAAGTGTATAAACCACTTAATTTTTCTTACAACATGTTTTCTCTAACCCTAACTTTCTGATTGCTCAAGAATAACAGTCAAATTGAAAATGTAAATAATAAATCTAGTGATTTTTTCGTTTTGATGTTTCCTTGTCTTTTCATTTAGATGTAATCACTGTAACGAGAGACTGAGGGCAAAGGAAATTAAACCAGTTGGGTGAATTAGCTCAGCAAGTGACAGTTCACAGGAGAGTCTTTATCTACTCTTTCCACAGACTGTGTGTGCATAATTGCAGGTAAGTGCAGTGGCTACATTTTCTTCAATAGAACAATTATAATAGAAATTATAATTAAAGGTCTGATATTATACTCATGACTAGATATTTGGGTCAAAATTGTACATGCACTAGCGTGAAGCCTGTTCTAAAAATGTATTTGATTAAATTTATATTTTATTGCATCCCTTCAGGGGTATGATTATGCAGCCAAAATTACTCAGTTAATTTCAAAATTATGCTTATAAAAGCTGGCCATTTTTATTAAGTATTTCAGACCTCAAAATGCCCTGTCTTTTATATTGAGGTATCGTTCAAACAAAAGTTCATACATGCATATCTCTACATATTGCATATGCTTGTAAAATTTTCCAAAAATATTAGGTGTATGTAGCAGCACATAAATTTGAGGTATCTAAGACCTTGTGAAAGGCCACTGCAGAATCAAGCACCTAATTGCCATCTTTGACACCCACAATCTCTTGTAAGTGTCACAGTGCTGTTATTCAGTGGGAATAGAGACATCTATTAGTCTGTGTAAAATACTGTATCCGTTTCCATGATAGCTAATAACATAAAATCTTATTTGTCACCACTGAAAATACAAATTGGGAGGGAGGGCTAATGCTTTTGCAAAATACCTTAATTCAGACCGTCTCTGCTAAATACAGCATAGAATGTAGAAGTTACTGTGAGCTCTATAAAGATGCATTTTTGATAGTTTAATACAGCACCCAAAAGTGCAGATATTAAAAAGTGTTTTGCTTCCAGAAGTAAAATACATACAAAGATTTAGTCAACAATATGGCCAGCTACTTAGCTAGGTTTCTGCTAAAACAGATAGTGGGGCCTTTGAATCTGCAAGAGAAAACATGAAAATAAATTCTCCTAGAGTAAGAATGTAGCAGAGGACACTTTGAGTGTGACTATCAGCTTACATTTTCAATGCACAAGTCTTAACTTTTGATTACATACTTAGTGGCTTTGGGAAGCACTGGATACGTTACCTATTTTTTCTTGTGTATAAATGTGTTTCTGACAATTTTGAATAGATAGCAATGAATTAGAAAGTTTCCAAAATCAAGTGATAATAAATTTAATGTACAATATGTTTGGTATTTGATAGCAATAAACTGTTTCTACACTTCTACAATTCAGTATAATAAAATAATTGTGTTGATCTTGAAATCATAGTTGGCGCAGTAATCCAGGTTTTGGCTTCAACTGATGTTAGATCAGTTAAAAGAATGATCTTTACCTTTGCATATTCTAAATATTTTTGTGAAACCTGTTACATCTGTTCAAAAAACTGCTATACCTTCTTATTGCTAATGAAGAATACGGTAACATAGAAATTTCTGTTTACTTAAAAATTCTGATTTCTGGTATTTTAAAGAACTTAAAAATAAGTAGGATTCCATCCTGAAAGTAAGGACTCTGTTCTGCCCAAGCCTGGTTATCCCCAAGCCTGGTAGGCTCAATTGCTGGTTTCTGTTAATTCTGTGTATGTGTGTGTCTGAGAAACACGTTATCATCCCTGCTGAGAAATGAATGCACTTGCTTTTTTCATAAGCTGAATCTTTGCATTGTACCTGCATTATGACTTGCTGTTTTCCTATATTCTCTGTGAATATCTAAAAAGTGTAGAGAATTTTTTCCTTCAAGAATCAGTGAGGACAAAAACATAAGGAGTTTAGCAAGATAAAACCAAGGAGGACTGACCATCAGTAGATAAGAAGGTTTCCCAAGTCTTAAGTGATCTTTTGATGTGAGATCCTTAAAATGTTTAAAGATCAGGAGTACCTGCAGTTTTTTTCTGGGTTTCTCCTTCAACAGACTTAACTAGAGGGCTTTTGGTACACTCTTTCTCAAAGATTAGGATGATGGATATAATACTGGTAGTTTATAGACAAGGGAGTCCTGGTATTAATTATTTTATTAGCTGTGAATGGTACTTGTGAGATTAATATAACATCTGTGTTGGTAAATAATATAAAATTATATAAAAGTAGCTATAAAAAAATGAGATGTTATCTTTGTATATATATGACTTCTCGTACTTTCTCAGTACTAGCAGAATTGTATTCATACCACTTGCAAATACCATTGTCTGATTATCCAGTGAGTTAGGTGTCTCTCTAAAAATGTATTTACATTGTGAAAGACATTTATCTCTTCACACTCTCAGAGCTAATATCAATAGCATTCTATAGCTACATTTGTGTTAGTTCACAGTCTCACAAACATTACAGTAACTCAATAAACAAGGAAGATTGGAAACTAGTACTAAAGAATGAATAGCAAGAAAATAGGAATTCTGATGACCTAGTTTCCTGAGTTAATTATGGAAGTCAGCTCCTGTTGTTATAAATGGAAAACTGTAATGTCTAGATTCAGAGATGTGTAGGTGCCTAATTCCCATTGAATTAAATGAGAATTAGGCTCCTAACTACTTTTCTGAATCTGGGATAAAGTAATTTCAGCAGCATTTGGTGTCATTAGTGTGGAATTTCTGTCTGCTTAAATGCAATTATTTTGTATTTACTCTGTCTTAGTAAAAAAAAAACAAACCTCTGGCCATGGAGTTAATTTGTTGTCTGTAAATGGTCTGTGATTTTACACTTTTGAAAGAGAAGCCTTACAAAAGAAACCCTGTTGAGAAAGTGTATTTGTGATTTGAAGAAAAAACATCCTTTTCCAAGATGCATCCCCATGCCTTGCTTAGATTGCATGCAGCAATTTCAGCCATTACTGCAGAGTCTGACTTAGAATGCAGAGGGAGCAATGTGTCTATATATTAGTAAGGCCTTTCATTAAATCTTTACTTTTAAAAATAATTGGTTCTTTTAATCTGTAATGGAACATGGACTTACAGGTTGCCTGTGATTAAAATTAAACCTTATTTGTCTTTTAATATGGTGCTATGTTCATCTGTAATTGAGTAGGGATCGATGCCAGCCCTGTGATGGGCAGTAAGCTTATCCAACATGACGGAGATAGATTTCAGGGAAGACAGACTTTGCTGTTTCTATGTACAAGTG
>JAOXNG010000042.1:35719774-35736260 GCA_028566535.1 Scolopax minor | reverse complement strand
TAAGTTTATCTTCCTCTGCTGTGGGTACTGCTTCACTCCCACAGGAAATATTGGAAGGAACTACTATCTTCAAAGATGGCAGGAAATAATAAATCCTCCCAAATGTTATACAGACTTTCATAATGTTTCCACCTAGCTTGAACAGTCTTACTTGAAAATGTGTTTTTATACATGAACCACTGTTCAGGAAAACTAGATTTCTTTTACTGCATTTTGTGTGTCTCCTGCACCGTAAACAACCGTTAGCTTTATGCTGCTTGCTAAGCTATAAATATTAATATACTACTAGGGATAGTAACAGAGGAGAAACTTTGTTTTATTAGTGGTATCCGTGAACTGGAAGGTCTATGACCAGAGCAGGTATTATTTACCTATTAGAATCCTGATCACTTTATTTTAGAGAGCAAATAATGGTGACTCTATTTCTTGTTTTCCATGGGAAAGTTCAAGTAGAGGTATCAGAATGGACAAGCTGTAAAACCAAATGCCTTTTTATCTTGGTTTGGACAGATTATGGTTGTTCAAAGCACCAAGTCTCTGCATTAATGGAGACAATTCCCAGTATTGGTCCCCTGAGAGTCACCATTGCTTACTTGTTCATTTATTTATGACTATCTTTCCACCAAATATATCTTTGTGTCTATCCAGCTGTAATATCCATTGAAATTACTTTCATCATCACCTTGGTTAGTGTGATGTGGCATTTGACCTTCATAACTTATCACACTGGCCACACAAATAACCTGAAAAATATTGTTCACCTTGGGAAGCAAAAGTCACTAGGAATCTTAACTAACTTTTGCTAATTTCAAATTCTAGAGGTAACACTGATAATGAGCATTAGTAACTTTATACTTTTGTCTGGAGTAGTACTAGTATGATCTGTAGTTTATTTTACCTTGGTCTGGTAGGACTTGTGGTTATGAGCATTATTTTTTCATGCCTTCCCCTGATCAATAAGTAGGCCCAAGTACGTACAAAGACTTCCATATGATGCCTCACCCAGGGGAATTAATTCAGCAATTCATAAAACTTCCAACATTCACCCATATGTAGCACCTTCCTTTTCTGTTCCTTTTCTGTTCACACTGCAGAGAGTGAGAACCTTTACAAGAGTAAGGTTCTAATCCAATTATGAACTAATGCTATATTTTTCACAATAACTTTAATTTTATGCAATCTTCTGCAAGCTCTGTTTTTGGTGAGTGTTAAATCTGAGTTTGGTAGCCCGTGCATTCTACTGGTTATACAACATTGTCAATATCTTCTTCACCTAATTAATGACCAGTTCTTATTTTATTCTAATTACAGCTAATTATCATTTAAATACCAGCTTGTTCTATCGAAAGCCTTACCACAACAGCAGTCATAGTTTTAGTCTCTCTTTTAGGAGCTGTTGGTCAGCAGAAGGAGCTGGCACTAGATTCAAGGATCCTTTTGAAAAAGCTTTGGAACTTTTGACACAAAGGGACATGCCAGATTGTCTGCCAGAGATGTCTACCCTAATGCAGTAAAGGCTGTTGAGTGCATAGATATGATAGTTTTCTTCATACAATAATTTCCATTCTATAATAAAAATACGACAGTAACGAGTGCCTTTGAGATGATTGTTGTATTTTAGCAGTTCAACTCACACAACACTTGGTAGCTTCTTCCCCACCATATTTGAGGCATGCAGTAAGAACTTGCTCAGAAATGGAGTGTCTGTCTCTTAGTATTCATTGATTGTAGCCATTGATTACTTATTCATCCAGTTTCCATAAAATCCAAGTGGTTAGTTGCATGTAATTTACACAGATAACTTATATGCAGCTGTGGCTTCTAAAAACTTGTAGCTTGGGTCAGTACTTACAAGTTGTAGCTTGAAAGTTACAGTGATTCAAGTTCTAAATATTTTTCTCAGATTTTCTTTCATCTGTTATATATAACAAGGACAGTCTAATAGAAAATAATGGATGATGAAACAATAAATAATGTAGAAAAATGTTATGAATTTAAAAGCTAGAGTACTTTAACCAAGCTATATTCTTCAAGAGCATTGGGGAACACTTTCTTTCCAACACTTGCAGAAGACATTGTGAATTGCTTATGAAATTAGCTTACTTAATCTACATGTTGTATTAAGACATTGAGATGTTCCTAAATGCCATATTTAAAAGGTGGTGTAAGGAGAGAGTGAGTATCATATTGGTACACAGATTCTTTTGACAGTCATCAGGAATATTCTAACTAGAGTGAAATGCTCTTGCATATTCTTGTCTTGAATTTGTGGGGGTTTTCTGTAAAAGTCATAATTGGATATTTATTTTTTTTTATAACACTTGTAACAAAGAATGAGATCCAACTGTTCACCTTCACTAAGACTGAAGTAACAAAATGAAAATTAAATGCTTAGAACAGGATAAGGTAACATGAGAACCTTGGTCTTCTTTAAACTAGCAATCTGCAGTCATTGTTCACTTAAATCAAATGAATTCTACCAACTTAAAATTAATCAATTATGAGAGAAGACAGAAAAAAAAAAATACTAAAAATATTCATAAGTAATTTTTTCCTTTAGGAATAAGAGTGTTGGTCCAAAATAATCACTATATTCCTGAAATGGATTTATAGCTGTATAATCTGGAGTGATGCCCTGATGCATGATAAATGCTGTCAAACTAATCTTTCCTTCAGATATGTAGTATATTCAGTTCAGACTTTTAAGTAATTTTAAAAGTTTTGGTGAATTCTTAAAGAGCTATACTTATCAATGACAAGAAATTAATTCACAAAAATTAAGCAATCTGTGTCTGCAAAAGAAATATAGATTATACTAGGAATTTTAACCATGGTCACGGATCTTTCTAATAACCTTTTTCATGAAAAAATGCTCAGTTTTTGTCCTACAGGAATTATGGTTAATGAATAAATGACTAAATGTACAGCCTAATACTTTAGAAAGAGTTGGAGCTTTTAAAGTTATTAACAGGTTTTATCATTGTTTATGTCTTGTGTCCTTCTTAAAACTCATAACAGTTTTATGCTTTGACATGACAGTTTTTCTGCCCCAAAATTTGCTTTTTCAAATCTGCCCATGTAGAAAAGAAAAAAATTAAATAGCACAATAATTATTTGTCGTGATTTTGAAACAAAGTATGGAATTTTTTTAAATTCCCAAACAGCTGTGGGTATACTCTTTAAGATACCTTTATCTCTCAGATAAATAGCATGTGTAACTCCTAAGAGTTATAGAAATTGGCTGTCACCAGGGAAAGTTGTTCACAGTAACTTATAAAGATTTTTTTTAATTTCAGTTATTCTATGTTAGATTCTCAATTTATAAATAATGGAGTTTACAGTATGTGTGTGTCTCTTAAATTTTGCTTTTATTCTGGCCCACTTAAATGTTTGTCCCTGCGGATATCAAAGCTTGCTCTGATTGCTGAGACGTAGAATCACAGCACCTACTTCCCTTACCTTAGCCTCCTTATAGCATAATAGCAAGCAAAGGGAGACTTGATTGCTTTAATTATATACAGGAACAGTTGTGGAGTATTCATAATTCGAAAGACAGGAATTTAGAATAGAATTTGTGATTATGTAAAAGTCATGATGCAAATTGAGAAGTTTATTTGGGGTTTTTCACATAACTTTCTTGCACAACAGCAAAGTCTGCATCTACAATTTAGAGAGGATATTGAAAGAGAAAAGCATAGATGACACAAAGCAGATGCTTAATTAAACAGGGAGGCATAGTATGTGTCACTTGAACATGGGGATGCAGATATTTATCTCCATTTGTGACAGTGAACATTTATTAAAATGTAAATCTAAATAATAAACTTTAGATATGAAATCAAGTGTTTTATAACTCAGTTGCTGTAGTGAAAGCCTAAGTAACATGTCAGGTTTTACCAATGATAAAATTTCTTGACTATAGAACATCCCCATACAATTGATGTGGCAATAAAAATTACCCTACTAGTAGAGAATTCTCCCAGACAGTTCAGAGTAATGACATTGCTGAATGGCTTCTCTCAGTTCTAACACATCATCCAAGAATTTCAATACTAGAAGGATCTGTGCTTGACAGCAGCCCATCACTTCACCTAGAAGCAAATTAGAGCAGCTCTAAACTCACTCCCATAATGACAATCGATCCATATGTACTGGTGTAAATGTCATTACTGCTCCTTAGAGATGCTATGGTAATCCCATAGCAATACAAAAGCAGTGACTAAACAATGGCCATATATTTTTGCATTTGTTTGCACGTTTTTTTATTTTATTTTCTTAAGTGACAAACCAAGAAAGGTAGTCAGTGTCATAATTTGGGCAAGAATATGGTAATAAGGGTCTACAGTAAAAAACTGAAACTCCTGATCATTGTATTTACAAGATAATGAAAGATAGTCGTTGCATGCTCACCCCTGGGTTTTGACGGGGGTAGGGGAGTTGGTGGGTTTCTTTTTTCCCATAGAAATGTATGTAGTGCTATTGTACTATGGAAATGTGACACAAGAAATGTAAAAACACGTATAGACAAAGAAAGAAAATTTCAGGAACCATTTAAAAAGTGCAGATACTTAGGTCCAAAGTTTTCCATGACTTTCCAATGTGTTATTTCATCATAATTGCAAATTAAAAATACTGATTAATATTTTTAAGCTAAGAATACACTTGGCATTAATTCATTGTTATGAAGTTGAATATTATAGAATTATTTTCTAGAAGTCATCAGCTATATATTGTGATACTCATTTACCACAGAAATGACAACTGATGCAATTTCTTGCAAGAATGAATTAACCTCTGTTCAGTATGCTTTAAATACATTAAAAAAGACACACACACCCCAAAAAAAAAGTTTAAATTTCTTTTATCGGCATTTATAATAGCAATTTGTTGATGCCTGACTGCAGTGAGCTTGATATGTCTTCATAAATTATTGTGGAAGACCTGTTAACAGTGTGAAAATTTAGTCTTATGGATGTTTTGACCCTGCTAGGACATGAAGAAAATTTTAGTATCTTTGAATTGTGTCATAACACATAAACCACCTCTCATAAGCAAATAAGCCCCAGAACTTCTGCTCATTGATTTTTAGAGATTAATGCAATTTGACTATGTAAACCCATTTAGAAAGAGATCCAATCATTTAAGAAAAAAGTTGTGAGAACATTTTAGCTACTGCACTGTGTCCACCAAGGACAGGGTGTGTATTTTAGAAAACTCATTAGTGAAACCATCTGTTCCTGTTTCCTTATGAGCTCTACAACTTGGTGTGACTTCTCTGTCTCTAAAATATCTATTGTTCTCATCACAAAGAGCACTATCACTACCAGACTGAAGAAATCTGTCCAAGGTTCATAGATGACGGGTATTTCCACATGGTTTGTTTTTCACAGAAATGTGTTGTAAAATAGTTTTAAAGCTAATTAGTCTCTCTGAAGTCTGTGAACTTAGACCTGAGTCTGTTTAAATTTCAGAAATTTTTAGGGAGTTATTTACCCTTTTTTAGTGCCTGTTAACATTAGACCCTCATGAAAATATCAGTGGTGCTGCATCCTTTTTTTTTCCTTTTTTTTTGTTTTGTTTTGTTTGGGTTTTTTGGTTGCTTGGTTGGGTTTTTTTGAGGTTGGGCTGCCAGTTGTCTTTCTAAAATGAGACACTGTTGTTTGAGATGAAATAGGTGGATGAGCCTCTATCTCATAAGCTGTATTTTTAATAGTCTACAAGATGATGTAGACTTAATCTACTTATGTGATAGTAATGAGTATCACATCATAGACTTAATTTTAATTAGAAAGCTTGAGTTAGTAAAAGAGGGATGTTATTGCTGTCATGGTGCATTTTCTAAAAGCCTTTGTGCAGCAGGAATGAGTAGTGTATATATCTATGTCATAGTTAAACCAAAAGAAGTGAAACTTAATTGAGTGTTATGTTACAATATTGTAAGTAACTGGAGCCATTGTGGCTAGTTTTCAGTCTATGAGTTAAGTAGATTTGGTGTGAACAGCTAGAGTAAAAGTAAAGAAAAAATGAAGAAAATTTAGGAGAAAAAAAGTAATCCTGTGTTTTACAGTTAATGAAAAAGACATGTATGGTGATAACTTTAACTCCTTATGTTGAACCTGAATCTCAGAAAGCAGAGAGGATACCCTTCCAGGCACTCTGCTTTAGGACCAGTTCTCTGGTTTCTCTCTGGAGAAGCACATTCTGGTGATATGAAACGTTAGCAAATGCATGCTGTGGATCAGTATTCAAATGTCTTAGCATAAACCGAATGCCCAGAAAGCAAACAATTCACTCCTTTTTTATGTGTGTCGGTTTTTTTGCTATATGAGCACTTATCAGTGTATTGATTCTGAAGAAATTTATTTGGTTTTCTTTACTCAGTGCTTGACCTATATTACCAATTAGGCATGTTGTATTACCAGTTCTCAGAAATTTAATACTGTTTTTTTCAGTTTGCTAGAGTAGAAACAGCTGATGGGGCATATAGTGTAAACTGAAGGTGCATCACTTGTCTTTTTTTGAGATTGATTCCTCTACAGCATGAATGGAACAATATTAAATTATGTGGAAGTAACTCAGAACGGAGAGTATTTAAGACTCGCTGTGTTATTCTTATTTACGTGGAGGTAAAAATTTGCAAGACATTTGCGTGCCTTTTGAAAGCACTCCTATATTTGTGAGATTCACAAAGCAGCATGGCTTCTGGCTTTTAGTGCTTAAGAGTGAGTAAACAAATAAAGGTTTTCAGTTATAAGAGTTGAAATAACAATGATACTGTATTCAGAGATCAAATCCTTTGCCATCTTTGTCTTAATGTTGCAGTCTTAAATTGCAGACTTTTTAACTGTCCTTAATTGCTTAAATTGTACTTAGAAATATTTTTGCTGACTACATGCTTAATGAAATTCATCATTTGAATCAGTGTCAGCACTTAGTATGAGCTAATCTCCAAGCATTTACTAATAAATGCTTCTGATTTGTTTTCCTTTTAAAAAAAAAATATTATAAGAATATTTCTTTCTCAGCCCATGCTACTTTCTTCAAAAGCTCAGTTTTCCTCCTTTAGTGTTGGTTCTGAGTGTGTGGGTATATAGGTCTGTTTCTTTAACAGAAGACACAGTATTGTTCTTTTTTCATACATTTGGGGAAGATAAATAGCCTACATAAACAAGAGACAATAAGGAAGATGCATTTGATATTTCCCTTAACCTACTCTACCCAGTTTCAATGGCTTTCCCAGACAGAGTGTACTGGTGGGAGAAAGTGTTCTTATCCAGGGTAGGGATTTTGAAATCCACAAGAACATTGATTTGGCTTAATCTTATCCAGTACCTGACTATATCCAGTAAAATAGTGTCACAAATCAAATATTAAAGTTAAATAAATAAAATAAGTCATTGGAATATTCCAAAATCTTCCCCAAAATAATTGAATAAAAGTGAATGGGGATTCAACCCAGGTGAGCTGCAATCTTCTCACAGACATCGTGTGAGTAAAAGAAGAGAAAAAATTAGGAAATTATTCACCGTAAATTATTTGTTTAGTTCTAATGATGGGATTATCATAGAGTATTTCGAGTTAATGTCAGAAGAGCGTCATTGATTAATCTTTGCTTTTTTCTATCATTATATCCAGAAGTAGAAAAAGCTTTTCATTTATGGAAGGAATCTGGTGGGTCAAGCCCTGCACACTGTTGTTTGCCCTAGATTATGGAAATTAAGTTTCCTATTCTAGATATGATAATTCCTGGGGTTTTTTAGGTGTAAAAAATAAATTGTAAATCTGGCTGTACCATTTTTATACACTATTATATAATCGTACAACAAATACACACACATTTGTGGATTTTTCTACCCTTCTCCAAACTGAGTTTGAGTGTGTGTACACAGTGTATATGAATTTAATGCATGCATATTTAGGTAACTTTAATTATTTGCCTTGGGCAAAACAAGAAATCTAGATAAATAAAGTGCTGTATGGACTAATGGTCTCAGCTGTGTGTTGCCATGGCTAGATCACTTTCAGAATTGGTGTTTAAAGCTAGGCAATGTCTTGTGGACTATTTTATCGACTGTAATCACAATAATTTCCACTAAATTCATGGCTTGCTACTGAGCTTTTTGATAGGGAGAATGTTTTCTCTCTTTTGACATTGGCACACATCCATTTTAAATGGCTGAAAACTGAAGTTATTTGGAGCTCACGATTTTTGTTTAAGGATTTTTCGAAACACAAAGGCCACAAATTAATTTTGCTCATTAAGACGTAGCTTCAGTTTCATTTTTCCTCTTTTATTCAAACTTCCAGAATCATGATTTTTCTACAGTTACAATGTGAGTTCTTTGGGGACTGCTGTTTATATTGGAACAATGGTTATCAGCATAGAAGAACTGAAAAGCTTCTTCAGCATTTTTAGTTATACCTTTCCAGCATATCATTAGGTCGTTTATGGAGGGCTAGTTTTATTTTGCAAAAGTAAGTTGTTAATTAAAAATTGTGGGTTTGGGCCTAGTAACACAAACAGAAATTTTGAAAGAGTGAGTTGTGCTTCTTGCACCATCCCAGTCGAAGTATGACCAATTGTCGAGAACAATCTTCCAAGTAAAAGTTGTCTTTTAAGTGAAGATTTGAAATACCAGGATTCTTCTAGGAGTGAATTTTTGGCCACACTGTAAACCTTTGGAAAATGAATTTGATAATACTGTTGCTGACAAATCCTTAGATAAGTACACGTTGACAAGGGCTGCCATAATAGAAAAAGAATTCACAGTGTTAAAAATTCATGCATTGCCAGAGAGATTCTTGTAGCAGTCCAAAAAGAACCTTCTACAATATTGTCTAGCGTTTTTTATACCTTCACTTAACTTCAAATTCAGTGCTAGCTTTAATGAAAGTCTTCATAAAATCCAAGTAAATTACAATTTTTAATTATTTTTTAAAATCAGTTCTATTATTAAGTTTATTATTTCCATCTACCATTTCCTATTACCTAAATTGTCCACTCAAAAATATTGAAATACTTTTTCTTGTAAATCTTCCCAGGAGCTCAGTAGTGCTCATCAAGCATGGAAGTCCTTTCCAAATCTAGTAATCCCTTTGCGAGGCTTGATGGAAAAATGTCACTCAAGATAGAACAAATAGAAGTATGCATGCTGGGGGGACGTAGGAAACATTTGGAAGAGAAACACTGATTGACATGCCCAAAAGGGAAGTGAACAGTGAAAGATTGAAAAGATTATAATGACAGAGCAGAACCAATTTCTATACAAAATTCCTGGAGTTTTGGAAATAATGTCCCCCCTGCATGCCACAGGTTACAGTGTTGTGGCTGATGATTGAGGATCATTACTGCATAGAAGCAAAATACAAACATCAAACACTGAGGCCAAAACAATGATGGAGACTTCTTAAACTGGATTTTTGTGTGTGTGTGTGTTTTGTGCAGAGGAAGATGTGTAAGACTTTTGAACTGTTGAGATTTTATGTTATGCAGCAGTTTCAAGGCCCTTGGGTACCTTTCTCTTACTTTGTACAGTAACCTTCCAAGGTAACATACACATTTGCAAAAAGCCTGAGTGTTTCTGAGACAAAAGTGAAGGTGAAGCACTTTATAGCTGCCAAACACTTAGCTGTGTCCTTCCCTCTTTGGTCTTAGCTTTTTTTTTTCCCTTAGCAATTCCAACAGTTTCCTTATTAGGAAGACTGTATTCTTTCTGCATTAAGACTCTGTTCTTTGGTCTGTGTTGCTCATTGTCTTTTAACTCATTATATGTGAATTAAACTCAAGATTTTAACTGTGAGATAGACGGTGCGGCATCTGTAACATAGCAGCAAACCCATACATATAGCTGTAAAATCCAAGACTGGGTCTTTGAAATTCTGGAAAACTGCTTAACATTTCTCAAGGATATGCTTATTCTTAAATAATTATTATTCCTTATCTTGGTGGTATTAATGTAATTATTCCTGCTGTAGTAGTTAGAAACCTTCTAATTCTTTGCCTAAACGTGCTTATGGTTAGTTTCTACCACCTTGTTTCATTATCCTGTCTCAGACAGTCATTTGCTTATGTGTTATTGGACTGAGAGAGAACCACCCTGCTTTGAACACAGGACTTTTTAAAGAACTGTACACACTATATCTCAGGGATATCCCTAGAAGTAAATCTTTTGAAAAACCTAGACCCAAATTATTATCCAGTGAAGTGCAGGTAGATACTCAACTGCAACATAGATGTTCCAGTTATGCTCCCAAACAGTGTATAAGTACTTCTGTAATACTTGTTAAAGATTCTCCCATTGGCCCCAAAGGTATGACAATGATCGATATATGGCATATATCAATATAAGGCATGCAGCTACAAGAATCTTTTCAATTTGTTCTGGATTTTTTACAGTTTTCCACATCTCAGATCTTCTCTGAAATTCGTGAATACTTAAGAATCATTTAACCTTTGAGAAAACATGCACTTTTAAGTGACATTGAGATTCTATTCCCTGTATTGTTTCTTTCTGTCTTTTTATTGATATAAACTTAATTAAAAATGTCAAATAACCTAGAACCTTAGAAAAATATGATTGTGACATGATATGGTGGATATTTGACTGTGCTCATTCAAGGTAACAAAACCTCTTAATAAATACTTAAGTCTGAGATAATATAATAAAGAAGAGGTGAAGCTACAGAATAAATACTTCTGAGTAACTCATGTAATCCTTCACGTTATGTGAACACTACATATAGAAAGAGAACATGCCAGAGAGATTTAGTATTTGTGAATTTTCAGGTTATAAATATTCACATATACAGTTAGACCAGCTTCTGAAATGAGATCTTGAGCCATTGGTATAAAAACAAACCCTCTTTGCCAGATGAAGTCTTATTGTCCTTTGTAGGGCTAGGATCAAGATTGAATGATCTCTACCAGAAGTGCAGTGGTGACCCCGCTAGCTAAGCTTAAGAGGTCTGAAAAGAAGAGTGCAGTTTAGAACTGACCTTCCCCAGATTAATTACCAAGTTCTGAACCTGATTATGTTTCATATGCTATTCTCCAATATTAATTCCCTGTACAACATGGTTGAATGCATATGTACTTGTCAGTCTTATTTTGTAAGAATTAATTAATAGGAGGTGTATGTATGAATTTTAAACTTTTTTGCTGTTGTTCCCCGTCTTTATTGTACTTTGTGCTAAGCAATCCTTGCTTAGAATACTCTTCTGTATATGGTGGGCGATATAATGGTGTATTCTTTGTCTAAATTAAATCTACTGTGTGCATATATATCTACATATAAAAAAAAGAAAAAATTAAATTTAGAACTTCTTCAGTAATCAGCCTCGAAAAATATAAACTAACATTCATATCCCTGAATAGAGTAAATTGTTTCAAAAGTTCTTCATTAATCAGTCAAGGAAAAGGTATTTTAAAAAAATAACAGCACATTCTTTGCAGATATGCTGAATTCACATTCTGATCATATTAACCAATTTCACCACATAATGTCGTTCTTCTTATACATACGTAGCTAAGACACTATTTTAAAATATTATTGATATAAAAGGTGTTTTTAATTGATAACGAGTTGAAGAAGAGCCTATGAATGAATTATTCGGAAATAGCTAATATTCGTTATTATCTAAGGGTTTTTTCATTTTCTTGTTCCTATGGACAGACAGTTGTATGAACTGCACTTGGCACTGGCATTAACCTTCACATAGTTTTATGAAAATGTCCCAGAGAGTACTGGTCTCAGAGTTTTACCTGCAGTAAGTGGGACTAGCTGGGGAGACCAGGATCAAGAAGAGGCAGATTCTTGAAAATCTTTCTAGGAGTGGAAATAAAACAAAATGATATAATAGATTATGTTCTTTATGGTCCAGAAATAGTAAGAAAAATACAGCTAGATTGGTAATACTGTGATTTGATCATAGTATGTTGATAAAAAGTCAGAATAAAGTCAGAATTCCCTCCCTAAAAACTTTGAAATGTAACAAGATCATTTCAGGTACATTAATGTAGCTGAGAATGAAGGCAAAGCAGCGGGTATCTAATCCTAGCAAGTCACTGTTGCCACGAGTTACTGGTATTTTTCCAAACTGAGCTCACTTGTTATTTAAACTACAGTAAACTGATACAACACCTAGTGATATCCAGAGGCAATTTCAACTCTTACTGAGCAGCAGTACCACTGAGGTGTATAAAATATGCAGCAACTTTACATCAATTCATTAGATATGTCAAAAAAATGCATCACCAAGTACATCATGGTTTTTCTTTAGAGGTCATTTAGATAATTTTTATTACTGATAATTTATATGAAGATTCAAGCATTTTTTAGGATTTGTAATGCTTTTAAATTGGGTTCACGTTTTTTCCCCAAATCTAGTAACACGCAAATTTTAAAGAGATTTCAAGATAGTAAAGCTTGTAAAAATGCACACACAAAAAAAAATAATCCCCCAAGCAAAACCAAGGAACTGTATACAAATTATAGAATCCAAAAATATATAATTATATTGAAGGAGACACCATAGTAGGTTATTTGAATGAGTTCAATGCAATTCTTTATTTATAATTACTGCCTTGAGCTCAACCTTCAGAACTTTATAGTGATTTATACTGAGTGTCTGAGCAGTGGTTGTTTTTTTTATAGCTTCAATACAAAATTTTTAAATGAAAATAATTAAAGCTTGAATTTCATTAGGAAATAGAAGAATTTCAAAAGTGAGGATATTTCCTAAGTAAAAATTATCTGTGCTCTGAATTCTTCCAAATATTAAAGAAGTCATTCAACAATGAAATATGTGCATGCACAGGTCTTCTATAGAACTGGGCCCCTATTCTTACAAAACAAATCTTCCTAGCAAGGATTCTTGCTTATTGGTATTAATTAAAAGCAAGGAAATTAGTATTTGCACTGCCGGGGTAATAATTTCTAGTTTTAAGGTAAAAAATTATCGTATGTCATATTTTACTGATTTTTCAGACTCAAGGGTCCAGAAGTTGTTTATCATGTTGTAAATATATTTTTTAAATGGCATTTAAATATATTAAGGCAGCATCTTTGAACTGCTGTAGAATATAACAGATTACATTATGAAGGAGAAATAACACATCAATAAGATAAGCTAAGTGAATGTATGTAGGAAGTAGCTTAACAAGAGAAGATATCTCAAAGTAAACTTTCAGAAAGTAATTTGAACTGAACTTTTTAACCTCCAGAGTAGATTAAATTTAGAAAAGTTTAGTTATTCTTCTCTACAAAATGATGTTCTCACCAGTAATACCCACACTGAACATGTGCTCAAATGTATGGAATAAGGTACACAGACCTCCCCACATTCTGGTTTTGGTCAAAATAGAAGCAGCAATCTGCAGAGGGCCTCTTCTGAAGTGGCTTTAGGATAAAGAGTAAATTATTTTCAAGTAGTGTTTTTCTGGTCACTTTTTCTAAGCAAATAGGACCGTGTGGTTCCCTAGGAGCTCTGTCTGGCACCAATAAAGTTCCTTGTAGCTTCTTATAGATGTTCCTATTTTTACCCTGTGTGGGGAAAAAAAAAAAAAGTTTATATTTTTGTCTCAACTGTAAACCCTGGTCATGTCATGCAATTTAATGGCTTACGTAAACTTAACTCTTTAATTATTTCCATGCCTTTTCTGATTGGGTATTATGTTATGCTGGTTTGCTACTTTTTCCTCAAAGGCCTCTTTCCCTCTTTGTTTGAGAAGGCAATTCTGAATACACTTTAAATGCATGTTTGACTTCTGTAATATAAATATTCATATTGTATATGTACATAATTTCTTTTCAGAACAGGTAAGGTGATGAATTATTAAATTCAAACCACAGCTTTGTAAATACTACTAATAATCCAGTGGCCAAAACTCAAGAACCTTAATCACTACAGCTAAGTTTTGGTTTGGAGCTCAACAGTGAGCTAATGGTATTGTAGTGTAAAATACCCCTAGACAAAAGCATCACTCCGTAAATGAAATCAGATATGCAATATATGCATATTAAGTCTCTGTGACCAGTACCATGTGCTTTGTTGGCATCTCTCTTCCTGGGATATCTGTCTAAACATTCCTTGCCATTAACAAGAACAATCCTGGCTGTACAAGAGAAACATGTGAACTCGAGCCTGAGATGGCTGCTGTATCCTTCAGGGAAGGAGGAACTGTGAGACAGCCATTGTTGTGAGGCCTCTGCAGATACGTTTGGTCTGGTGAACCCTAGAAGTCCTTCTTCCTCCTTCCTATGCGTGCGTGAGCAGGGTGGGAGTGATGGCATTGATTCACCTGTGTAAGACAGCCCTGGAAGTGTTCCAGTGAAGTAGAGAATGCCTTAACTTTTTTATTGTAATAATTACATTCCTGAATTAAGGGAACTTATTTTAAATACAGCTTTCATAGTTAAAAAATGTTAAATACATAACTGCTAACAAATAGGAGAGGCTTCTTGACTATTTCTTATAAAGTCAGTGAATATCAGAGTTCATTATATGGCTGTTAAATTTCAGTAAACATTCCTTCAATAATCAATTCTAATCCTGCAGATTTAGAATGTCTGTCACATTACATCTAAATTAACTGTACCTCTGTGAACTTGTATTTAAAACTTTCCTTTTACTTTTTCTCTCCTTTGAGCTGTGATAACACTATTAACTGGTAGTTCTGCATACTGCCACTGTATGCACAGCATCTCATTCACCTCATCCTTTTAATTGCAGTTGTCTTAAAATAAAAACTTCTGCTAAAGAAAACAGTAATCAAGCCCAAATCTCAACATTCCTAATACATGCTTTCCCAGCAGGAGTTTTTCTTTGAATTTCTAATTAAAAACCTTTTAACGAAAGACAGCTTGAGTCTGAAGCTGTTAGGTCTCCCCTTGTCCTTGATGCATACCATGGGGGAAAAGATTTTAAAAAGCAAGAGAGAGGATTATACTTTTAAAGAAGCTCCAGTTTCTTGAGACATTTGTATTCAGATATTATTCTTTTTTTCTCATGGGAGCACAGTTCTAGTCTTCAAATGAAAAAGAAATAATAAAACACATCAGGAACAGTGGACCTCAGACCTACTCTTTCTCTCCTTGTCTTGGAATGTTATTTCCATATAGAAAGCTACTCTAACGGGACACTTGTAAACGACAGAGAATTTAGCCCTTGTGGAGTCTTCTCCAGAAATTGGATTTTTGCTTAAGCAAACAGCAAACCATGCAGCAGGGAAAAAGCTATTTATTTGTCTGCCTGTTGAAGAGCCTTACAAAAATACAATTCAGTCTGCTACGATCAGTGAAGTCAGTCTAGTATGCACTGAAAAAAGAATCATTTTAGCTCAGTTGGATGTTGAAGCGATCTCTTAAGTGCAATGAAAGTTAATATGAAATAAGGCCAAATTTTAAAATGTATTTATAACAGTGATCGCACAATCCAGCGGTTGTCATGAAGCACAGATTTCACTAATGGTTATCAAAAACATTTTCTGTTTTTGCTTCTTGGTATCTGTCTAGTTTATGGAAAATATTAGAATCTAGATAAATGGAAAAAAAATATCTGGATAATTTCTTCTTGTTCTGACTTTTTTTAATCAAAGCTCCTCAGTTGAAAGGTGCCATCAATATGAACTCTTGTTTCTCTGATTTGGACACTTCATTCCCTTTTAATCTGTTCCCATTAATTGATTTATTAGTAGGAAAATATTGTTATAATTTCTTTCTGAAAATACGTCACCACTACCTTGAATAAGTTCTGTGAGCTGCACATGAGTACGTGCTTGCTGACATCCAGAGTTTTTATATTCTGGGTGCTTATCACTTCTCAAAATGAGGTCACTTCCTGCATATCTGAATCTGGGTACATTGTCATGATTTTGTTGTGTGTGGGTGGAATCTGTGTGTCACAGTCTTCTTAGAGAAGAGATCTCCAAAGGTGTAGAGTAGCTCAACTACTAGGAAGCGTCCATTGTGAAAATTTAGCTATTCTTGTATGATGAGCCCTAAAACTGTAACTTTAAGTACATCTTTATGTGTTTTAAAAAGGTTACATTCTGGCTGTTAAACAGCTTTCATTCCAAAGCATTTTTTCAAACAGTAGTTGACAAATATTAGGTATTCTGGAAAAAAAAAAATATTCTTAAACCACCCCCACCATCACCCCCAAGTACTTAAAGAAACTGGAAATGCACAGATTTAAGTTTGATTTGAAATCTTAACTCATTTTAACTTTTGCAATACGACAACATATTCAATTATCTGTAATTTTTCTAGAAGTCAGCTATCTTCCTAAATGCATGAATTTATGTACTACAATAGTTGATCGATATGTGATCCATGATCATACTGCTGCAACTCTCTCCTGATTCCTGATGGGAATATATACTGTTATTTCATTCGGCCTTTTGTATCTGAACAATTCATAAATATTACACACTCCTTTTGACATCTTTATGAAAGAATAAGATCCCCAGTTTATTAATGGAGATATT
>JAOXNG010000042.1:35693126-35710703 GCA_028566535.1 Scolopax minor | reverse complement strand
AGGACAGAGTCCTCAATTTCTCAGCTTTCATACTGACTCTCACAGGTGGTTGGAGCACTCCATTGACCAGTTTGGGTCACCTGACCCACCCACCTCCACGGGGTAACCAACCCCATCAGCTGACCCTGACTGTCATGTCAACAAGTGTGAGCCATAGCCTGTCCCATCCGACAGAGAGGTGGCCCTGCTGTACCCCACACTGGGGCACTGGTGTAACACACAGTCTCTGTAAGCTCTTCCTCCTGATGCTGTCCTTTGAACAGAGCTTTGAACAGAGTGGGGATGTTAGCACTCCTTGAACTTACAGCAACAGCACAGGGGAGGGAAGCAAAAAAAAAAAAAAAATATATATACAGCATTTGAATTCATAGCACTACCACATTCTGTTATCAATGACCACAAAAAGTTACTGTGAAGTTTTACTGGCCTCACTCACCACTAACTTGTCTAAGGGTCTATTAACCCTTAGTGGTGATGAAATGGAGCAGATACTAATTAGTATTACAAAAGTTTCACCCAGATTTGGAGATAAATTCTCAGAGACTATTTATGATTTTCAACTGAAAGTCTTTATGAAATCTTAATGAGAAAAGAAGTGTTTTGTTTCATGCTTGGGATTACAAAGAGCTGTCAGCTGAGGACTTGGGTAGGGACAGATGAAATAGAGCACTGGGGAAGTAGCTGGAAGCCACAGAGGAGTATCACTGGCCATCAGCACTGCCTACTCCTGGTCTCAAGCGCAAAACAAGTGCTATTCTACTATTCTGAATTCCAATCTAAACTTCAATTGCTGCTTCCCCCTGGTGCATCCCTTGCATCCTAGTTCCCTGCCTCTGTGTAATTCCTCACATCTTCATCTTCCCTGTGAAATCAGCAAATCACTGCCTGCCAAAGAAACACGGGCAGAGCTCAGAAGCGTTACAGTTCGTGCCACTACCTGCTAACTCTGCCTATTAGGTCGCTCCAACCAAAGTTTGCCCCCCAAGGGTTATCAGCACCAGCTCCAACACCCTTGGATGCCTGTGCCCCGGCAGCAGCAGCGAGCTCTCCCTGCCGCCCCCTGCGGGACCGCATCCGGCTCCCGCTCCGCAGACGTTCCTGGGGCTTGGGGACAGACTGCTGGAGAGAGACACACAGACACACACACGCATCCACCCATGCTCCTTTGCTCAAAGCCCCGCATTACTTACTGCATTCGCCCTTAAAGCAAAAGGGAAAAAGATTTCAAAAATGCAGACGCTGGATCTTGCCTGCACGGAAAGAGCTTTGGTTCTTTACAGTAATTATTCACTTTGGAGTACAGAATATAATTGCATATATATCCAGATTATAATTGCATATATATTTTTACAAATGTCTCATTTAATAATTTATACTTCAAGTATAGCTCAGCAGTCAGCCATTTACTTTGAAAAGTACTTCTCCTTACTGCTACGCACACTGTTTCCATGGAGACTTCCTCAGATATTGTAGGGTCAACATTCTTAATCTTGTTTTCTTTTCATTAATATCACCTGTCTTCCTCGCAGGACACTTAACCTAGGCCTGTGCAATTAAGACATTATCAGAAAGAATACCTAAGACTGAATGCCCAGTAGAGGAGGACTGCAGCAAAGCAAAGCAGCAATTTCTACAAAATACTAGCATGTAACACGGAAAGAATCTGATGTGTAATTGGAAGAACTATGGTTCTGCAACCCAATCCTAATATGATAGACATCGCCCTGGTTTGAAGAGCATCTGTCATTCATTCAGTGGCTAGTTCAGGCCAAACTACGACAGAAATCCGTGGTTGATATCAGTTTCAGTTTATCATCCCAGTATTAAAAAAAGCTAGATTTCTGCTGATATTTACATATTCACAGAATCATGGATTTGTCAGAGTTGGAAGGGACCTCTAGAGATCATCTAGTCCAACTCCCCTGCTAAAGCAGGAACACCTAGAGCACATCACTCAGCACTGTATCCAGGCAGGTCTTGAAGATCTCCAGAGAAGGGGACTCCACGACCTCCCTGGGCAGCCTGTTCCAGAGCTCTGTCACCCTCACTGTGAAGTTTTTCCTCATATCTGAGTTAAACTTCCTATGTTCCAGCTTATGCCCATTGCCCCTCATCCTATTGCTGGAAACGACTGAAAAAGAGTCTGGCTTCATCATACTTCAACCCACCCTTTAGGAACTTTTAAACATAGATAATGTTAATACTAGTTTCATAGATGGCTTAGTAGCTTCTTGTACTGAACAGATTACTATAGTCACTGGGTTATGAATTTTCTTCTGACACATTATTCTTTGTGTATATTTTTATAAATACTGTTTTATAAGAGACAAGATCCAAAGAAATTAGTTTGGACTATTGCTACCTGTTAAGCTATTTTTTTTTTAAATTGTTTTCTGACAATAACACAGGATACTTATTTGTTGATCCTTCTTTAATACATAAAATATTTTATATGATTAACAATAGTTAAGTGGTGTTTTATATGATTAAAAATACTACATTAATATGTAGGGTATTTTCTGAATAGGAGAGTACTTTCTAAAAAACCTAACATATTACTTACAGATACTTAAATAAGTAAATAAAAATCCTAGTATCATTCCCCTATAGATACAGTTTATGAAATTTGACTTAATTTTTCAGTTTGGGATTTCCAACTGTATTTTCCCAAATCTGGCTGTAGTCTCACAAACACAACAGAAAAACACAGTGTATAAGAAGAGGAATCTTCAGCCCCAGTGATAGTGCTGAGGTTATTTTGCCAAGACAAAAAGATGAGATCAAGCCACACTGATCTGTTAAAAGGCAGGCTCTAAATAAATTGCTACATTTTTCCAATGACAAGAGGGAGCTTACAATATTTTAGCAAACAAGCCAGCAAGCCAGGAACTCTGATTCAGAGGCAGATACAGTATAGGAGTTTTGTGAAAACCTTAGCAGCAGATCTGCACTGCAAAAAATTGAGGTCAACCACACACATTTTGTAATCTGAGCTACTTGAATCTAAAATACAAAATAGTGAAATCCTTGTTTTGCTCCCGTTTTCAGAAATAAGCTGCAAGATTTCCTCCTTGTCTTTGGCTTTATGACAGCATTTCAGTGGCTCATTACACAGTTCTTGCCTTCATGTTCTGGCACAGGGTCTCTCTGGAGTGTTTAAAAGAGAGGCCAGCTAGGAAGGCCTGCTCTCCAGTCATCCTTTCAGATAATAGTTGATGAAATGTCTGTTTTTCTGTTCCTCTGCTTATCCAGTGGATCCTTCCTAGCTGGCAGTTTATCTCAATTTGTGGTGTAAGTTGCTCCAATGCCAATTTGTAAAGCTGGTGCTTATACTTGAATCCATAGCCTGTATTTTCTTCTTCTCAAGTGACCATGTCTATGAAGCTTCGTTTGCAACACCTTATCATGTTTTTTAAAGTTGATTTCTATTGAATTGAGTTAATTCAGAGAGTTAATTCAACTTTTTCCTTTCTCTTAATTGTTTCCTAGAGCAGGATGCAGTAAGTGGGAGGCATTTCATAATATCCACGTCAGCTCCTTAGTTGCAATGAGGTATATTTGGTTCTGTGTATTCATTAAAGTTCTCACCTTTTCATGAAAAAAAATCAAACCAACAAACAAAGCCATGTTCTTGCAGTGTTTTACGATTTTATCATTTATATACAGGAATAAGATCTTTTCCTTGTACAACTAACTGTTTCATCTCAGATTGAAATATTGTTCTAAAACTGAGCAAAACTGTGCAACAACATTTCTATTTCTTCTCTTTTTTCATCCCAAAGAATTAAACTACTTCCCTTGTTCAGAAACCCTGATAATGATATTTTCAAATAATTAACTATTTGTAGTTTTTACTGAAGATAAGTATCTCTGGATTTCAGAGTTGTCCTTCTATTGGGACACATTGGTGAATTGGGAATTCCTGTTTTCCATATTAAATAAATTAGAGGAACATATTCCAGTTATCCAAGAAAGGAATACATTTATAGTTATGGCATCTTGATTTACTAGAAAGCAATGTTATGAACTATAAAATACCCTATACAGTTTCCAGTGTTACCTGTATTGTCCTCTTAGTAAAGAGGGAGATGATTTTACAGAAGAGTATTTATCTTACTTTTCATGCTCATAAATATTTTTAAAATTTTATGAGAACATGCTTTCTGTGGAGGCTGTAGAATAAACAGACTAACAGGATAGTGTTTGATGGATCTCTTGGCACTCAGTGAAAGCAAGCTGTGCTCCAAGCAGATTCATGCTCATATAATCTTCCTAATATACCTTACCATTGCACAGATACAGAATATCATTGAAAAAATTTTCCTGTGTGGAAGGAAGTGGAATGAATTTTGGTGAAATTTTTTTGCTTATAGTCATGCCGAATTCTTGTCCTCACAAATGATCTGGTGATTTCTATTAGTGTCTGATCTGTTAATTCTAAAATGTTTTGACAGAATATTGTACTTCAATATACACAGTAACATGGTTTTGACACAGTACAGCTTCCTGTGCACATACACGTCTCTATTGACATTAAAGATGAGGAGAGTAGAAAAAACCCACAACAAAACCCCATCCATCAGGTGACAATTTGTTCAGAGCTGTGAAGTCATCATCATAGCAGTAACAAATGGCTGTAAAAATACCATATGACTCCTCTTCCTGCCGCCTTGGTGGGAACAGAACTGATACAGAAGGATTGGGCTGCAAACCAAGAAAGTGAATAAACAAATTCCACTACCATTTGCTACTGAGATTTGAGAAAATACTATCAGGAAGAATCACGTGTGGGAGAATGGAACAGAGTTATTCAGAAGGGAAAAAGGACATCCAATAAAGGATATAAGCAGGAAAAACAAGGATGCAGCAATGAAGGGTTTCAAGTGACATGATTCACTTCATTGAAATGCTTTCTTACCAAATACATTCAGTGAACTGGCAAAAACCCTAGTGATTTTAACAGAGTTGTAGTAGAATTAAGCTACTCGAGTAATTTGGACAAATGAGTTAAAAGCTTACTGACAATAGGGATGTCCTAAGGAGAATAAAAATTGCTCTCTACAGGAAAGAAGTGTCAAATCATTTTTATTTGGATTAATATTACCCTCCTTTAACATTCTAGATAGTGAAAATACTAGGAGCTAGTTCATTCCCATGTTAAAAAAAAAAATATTTTGTCTTAGAAGTCAATGAAAAGAACTCCCTTCACTGTAACAGGCATTAACTTGGGCTCAGATAAAAGAGGGGATGGTGAAGAGGTGTTTCTCCCTTTAGTTATCAGGTAAGGAAATAAGCTCTACATTTGCATTAATTCATGAGTTCTTTTTGGCTATTCTCTACCTAATTTCAGATTTTAGGTATTATTTCCTAATTATATGGTATCTGAAGCATTTAGTAAAAGTTTCTGTTCTTTTATACTGGCTTAAATCGGGGCAGTGTTCTAGATTACATGATTGGGACTGTATGCTCTCTAGTATTCTTTAACTTATTCCAGCAGTTCTCCTTGATATTGATCAGCACAGTCTAGCATTTGAAGGAGTCTGAAATGTTTTAATACAACATTTCCCAGAACATTTGCATGCAAATTAAATACAACAAAGCAGTGATGTGATGGAATAACTAGACCTCAACACAGGTTAGCTCTTTGAAGGAATATACTTGAGTTGGAGACTTTTGGCCATACCTGTATCTTATTCTGCTTATTCCCTTTGATGGAGGGAAACTGCAGTTTTACGGATTCTGTAGTAAATGCATATTGCATCTAAGTATTACCTACTGGCATAAAACAAAAAAGTGGCCAGTAGTTTGAAATGTTCTTTATCATTTCAAAGAATGACAGTTAAGTTGACAGTAAGTTGCATTCTCAAACCATAATGCTGCCCTAAAAATAATATGTAAGAAATGAAGTATGGTAGCTGATCTTGCAAACTTAATCTTTTTAAGTTGGTATCTCTTAATAGTCCTAGTGGACACTTAGTTGAAGATAAGCCAGCAATGTGTGCTTGTGGCAAAGAAGCTTAATGATACCCTGGGCTGCACTACAAAGAGTGTTCTGTTCAGGTTGAGGGAGGTGATGATCCTTCCACTCTACTTAACATTGGTGGGACCCCACTTGGAGCAGTGTCCAGTTCTGGGCTTTCTCCAGAGAGCTCTGGAGGTGCTGGAGAGAGTACAGTGAGGAACCACCAAGATGATTAAGGTCCTGGAGCATGTCTTCTGTGAGGAAAGGTTGAGAGACCTGGGACTGTTCAGCCTGGAGAAGAGAACGCCCAGGGCACTGATTTCATCAATGTGTAAAAATACCCAAAGGGAAGGTGCAAAGAAGATGGAGCCAGGATCTTTTTGATGATGCCCAGTGACAAGACAAGAGGAACTGGGCACAAACTGGAAGATAGGAGGTTGCCTCTGAGCAGAAGGGAAATCTTTTTTACTGTGAAGGTGACCAAGCACAGGTTTTCTAGAGAGGTTGTGGAGTCTCCATCCTTGGAGTTGTTCAAAAGCCATCTAGACAGTCCTGGGCAGTCTGCTGTAGGTGATCTTCTTTGAGCAAAGGGGGGTTGGCAGGAAGAGCTCCAGAGGTCCCTGCCAACCTTGACCATTTTATGACTCTGTGAAGAGTAATATTCACATTTTTATAACGCTAAGGTTTATATTGTGCAACTTAGAAACAAACTTGGTAATTCTTTAATGTAGAATTTGCTATATGAACTTAGTCAATGGCGATTCCTACCTTTCATTTACAGAAAAAAAAAACATTCCAAAGACAATTTTTTTCTTTGCAACCATTCATGAAGATTTTATAAGCACCATTGTATAGATGAAGATATTCAGATGCAAATCATGATTTGCTGAATTTTACTGTGATTTCTGACAGTGATACAAACACCAGCAGTCTACCTACCACTGCTCTACTGGTTTAAATGGCAAGTAGCAATTTCAGTGGTGTACCTGTACAGTTTATATGAGGTAGAGTGGTTTGGAACAGACTTGCATCCTTCACTCACTCTCCTGGTTCTTATGGCTTTGTCAAGACTCTTAACCTTGTTTTGATCCAGTACTCTGTCTGTGTATGTTCTTATTGCCTTACCCTTAGAACTTTCTTGCCAGTTCCTAAATTACTAATCTTTTGTTTAAGCAGTTGACTTTGTAGCCTTTGATCTCTTAATCATTGATCCATTCATTTTCTCATGTCTTCTCTTTCTGCTTTACCCTTTTAAATTCATTCTGTTGCTTCTCTCAGTTGATCCTGTAGTATTTTTTATGCCATTGTCTTCCCTTCAGCCCTTTTACCTGAACTATTCGGCCCAATTTACTTCACTCTCCTGTTTAATCCATTGTATTCAGTTCTTTCCATTTCATGCTGTGTGCCAAATAGTTCTTAGCAGTCACCTTTTAGATCACACGTTACTCTAAGTGTGTGTGCAGATAACCCTTTCACTTAGCAAAAACTTGATATACTGGGCTCAAATTTGAGTCAAAGCACATCACATGAATACTAGCAAATTGAGTCTCTTATCTTCTGTAGTGAAAGCTTTTTTTCTCTTAACAAAAATACTGACCCTGAGAACAGTAAGAGAAGCACTTTTCAGAGACGTTGGAGCTTAAAAACTTACAGTTTTTCTAAACAGTATCTCATTAAACCTACAGTTTTCTTATAACATTAATAGTCCAATATGAATCTCTGTAAGTTTGTAGAGGAAGTTAGGTCTCATCATTTCTGTTTTACAGTGGTATGATAGAAGCACAGAATAGGATAATCATAAAAGGTAGGTTTAGCCTAATGTATTCATTTTAGTAAGTTTTCTTGGTACTCAAATAAAAACTAAAGGTTCCCCACTAGAGGATTTCCTTTCAAACAGGTACCTGCTACAGCCACTTTTGGATTCCCCTGGAGTATTATATCTTTCTCATCTACTATAAAAGCTGTCTCAGAAGATGAGATGTGTTTAGCTAGTTTGTCCTCAGAGGAGGTAGGCTTCTTGTCTAATGACATATAGGGAGTGACTGGTAGAAAACAGACTGGACACTCAGTCTCATTCTTATACCCTTCCTTAGAGCTCCTGTTCACAAGCAAGATGTCTTTCTGTACACAAGGAATTAGCTTAGACTTATTTTTCTACTTTAACATGAGTGTTTTATCTCTCATTGTTTATTTGTGTGTTAAACATCTGTATCCTGATAACTTACAGGTACAAAATGCAGCATTAGACATTTTCTTTTTAATGAGTCAGCTTATTTCAGAGCACTACCAATAACATATATGATTTTATTCACTGATCGACATTGAGATGTTCTAACAAACATGTGAATTCCTGTTTTAAACTTTTTTTGAGACACTGAACAAGTGTATTTCCAACTGAGGAGATGGACAATGAATGTTTTCTTTAAGGGACTATCAGATTTCCTCACTTAAAAATTCTAGTATTGCCAGCCCCAAGTGTTAAGAAATATCCTGTTGCCAAAACTGAAGATTGGCTTCAAAATTAGGAAACTGATTTATATATTTTTTGCTTTCTGATAATGAAGGAATGCTGTTTTCCAGATTCTTAACTACAAAATTCTTTACAATTTAAAAAATAAATAAAAATAAAGCCAAAATATTTGTGCATTTAATCTAATATTCAATGACTGTTGACATAACAGTTCCTGTGCAATCATATACAATTTCAATTAATAGTTTTAATTAAATGCTGTTTTAACCTTCAGTCTTCTTTTCGCCTTTCGTTGTTTCAGTCCTCAATTATGGACTGTTCTTCAGCTTTCTTTATTATTTACTTCTCTTCCCTGTTTATATTTTCACTGATAAATGTTTGTATTTGCTGTTAATACTGTTTTCTTCTATTTTTATACTAATTTTGTCGTTTTATTTGAGATATCCCATACCACCAGTCCTGTTAATTTTCTTGTAATTTTCTTCATCTTTGCTGTTTTATTTCTACACTTTTGTTTATTTTTCAGTGTGCTCCAAAGGTATTCATTTATTTCAGTGACATCCAAATGTATGTTTATTCTGTAATAAAAGGGTTAAAAATTCATAAATCGCTATTCTTTTAGTATTTCAAAAATATAATTTTAGCCAAAGAAGAGTTTCTAATCTCATACTTAAAGCGGTACATGTGATTAATCTCTGTTCTGAATGTCATTGTGTGTCAGTGTTAACTTTGGAATTGCTAAACAATTCAATCGCATTTGAAAGATTGAAAGAGAAATCAAAGACAATAAGTTTCAGCAAGATTTGTGAATAAAAGTTTCTTGCTAGAAACCCCCTGTTAGTGCCCCCATGGTGGAAAAGACTGCTGTGTCGTGTCATGCCTTGGTTGGCAAGGGTTAATCCAGATGAGATACTGATTTTGGAGGCCGTGTATGGTTAATTGTGGTGATCACAGACTTACTTAGAAGCCAATTGAGCAGCACATAAATCCACATACAAATTGTTCATACAGAGATTGTATTGCTCCTGGGGATGTGTGTGTGTTGTGCATGGCTGCATGCACAACCTATTGTGAATACAGAGAACCTCAGCATTCTCTTGTAGCAAACCCATACTTGTTCCCTGCTGTTTTCTTAATAGCTTTTATTAGTGGTCAGAGATGGGAGTACTTCCATTGTTTCCTCATCAGAAGAAATTGTTCTTATCTTCTCAATAGGGACTGTATATGCACAGTTTGGTTGCCACAGCCTATGAAATTATACAACAGATTTATTTTTTTTTCCTTCTAATGGTATCAGTCCCATACATTTCAGTAATTGTAATTAGCCTTTATCCTCCATAACACAAAACTTAGGTATTTGCTGTGCCTTTTTATTTGGAGTGAGTTTGTTGGTTTTTGTTGTGAATAGGCATAGCATTTTTCTTTTTTCTGGTAATTCACACTGACTTTTGGGCTTTTTTTCACAATTTCAAAACTCAAAGACATTTGCTGCACAGATGTGATTTGACTCTGTTTGAGATAAAAGCAGGATGTTTAATTTAGCAAGAAACTCATGTTAAATTCTTATAATGAATTCTGGGATAGACATTTTATAGCATCACCAGCTCTCTGGATCATAATGGCTGTTTTCACTTAATTGCATGTCATGTAAGATCTTCCACAATATTGAAAATACAGTTCTCCATATATTTTGCCTTTCATTCCTTCACCTGCATTTCAAAGGCAATTTGCTATCCAGCCCTCACTTTCATAAAATCTTTAATACACTTATCCTTACAACCACCTTCACACTTAATGAAATCACAATAGTTCCATTTTACATATTGTAGAAATGTAAAATACAGAATCACACAGGATGTCAAGAAGTCACAAGTTGTCTACTCCATCTCCCTGTGTTAAGGGAAGCTTAATTATGTCTGTGATAACCTTGACAAATATTTGTCTAATTTGCCCTTTCAAATCTCAAGTAGTAGATATTCCTCAGCCTCCAAAATCAATCAACTGTATTTCTTAACTATCCTTGCCGTCAGAACGCTTTCCCTTAATACAAACCTGAATTTCCTTCGTTGCATTTTAAGCACAGTACTGTTTGTCATAGCTACTTCTGTCACTGAAGATGGACTAGTCACATTCCCTTGCAAAGTTTTGCATTTGAAGGTAGGAATCTTCTCTCTGCTTACTCATCTCATCTTTAGTTTATACAACTCGGGTTGTTTCAGTCTGTTTTTATGCGACATGTTTTCTGGAGCCATGATGCTTGTTTTCCTCTGGACCCCCTTCAACTTGTCTTGCAAAACAGCACACAGGGTGCAGTAGGCACCTGCAGAGAAAGTGTTCCATTTGGAGGTTGCACTCCCATGTGATGTATCCAAGAGCACAATGCTGTGGATGTGTCATGTATGTTCAGCTTGTGATCTGCTACAAACACCATTTCATTCTTTTTTAAACTGTTGCATCTGTCTAGGTTCTGCAATGTGTAGTTGTTGAGTTAGTAGCTTCTCCTAAAATAAAGGATCTTAAACTTTCTTAACTAGATAATGTATTTCATATAATGTATGTAGTCAGAGTCTTCTGTATGACAAGCAAGACTTCCAATATGTTTGTGGTTCCTCTCTGATTTCTGAAAGCTTTAGAGGAACGTTCCTTCTGTTCCATCAATCAGCTGGCAAAAATATTTGTACTGATGTACTGAACTCTAATCCATTCACATGTCTTTAGAACTATCTCTAAGTATGTTTTTTCAACCAGTTCTACTCTCAGTTTTTCACAGTTTGATGTATCTGCAGCTTACTTCTGAGAATGGTATGTATGATAGTGTTGCAAGACTTAATAAAGTAGGATATAGAATATTTACTATGTGTCTCCTGTGCAGACAGTTCTGTCATGGAGTGTAATTACATCTCACAAGTTACTTAAGCAGGGTCTTTCCTTCTCCTCTGCTGATGAACTTACAGGGTTTTTTCTGAAACTGGTGTTTCTGAACTAACAGCCCCCACTCTACTGAAACAACCATGGAAAAGCACTTTTAGAAGCACAGAAAAACAACTTTTAAAAACACTTTTAAAAGCACAGAAACAATAAGGAGGCATAAAATTAAAGACTAAGTGTATCTTCTCTTCTATGTAAGTCAAATGTAGGTAGTCCAAGCTGTGTAAGTCTCTTCAGACTCGAGACAGCGTATATTAGCTGTTCAGTGCCTGCGATATTGCCAAATTCTTCCATTTAGGAAAGGTTTGTTTTCTCTTAATACACAATAGTTCACTTTTGCATCATATTTTATGATAAGCCTGACTAGCTTTTCTACTGACAATATTAGAGCTACTTGCTGCCATCTTGAAACTCCCTCACTGCCTGCTGACCGACAAATGTCATATAAATTAGAGCAGGAATGTGGGCTCAATATTGTACTCTTCCTCTTTTGCTCCGTGTCATTTGGTGACACCATATTTTCTTTCATTTTCTGGTAAGCTTTTCATCACAGGCTTTTTTAGAGCAAAAGCAGTAAGTCATCTGGCTTGACATCCGTTGCCATCTTTTATAAATTTTGATGCTAGTCTCACAACCACAAGCACTTCAGAGTGAAGAATAAATCCTTAGACTATAGCTGGATAGTGCATAGATAGATGAGACTAGAGATTATAAGAATTATTACTAACAGAAGTGCTATATATTTTCCACTTCTTTGCATTTGGGATTAATGCAGTGATGAATTCATTTTCCATTTGATGACTGAGAAGATTAATTCAAAAGCAGTTTATCTCTGGAATCCTCTTTCAACATGATATATGCAAGAGTGGTACGTGCCCAGTTAGCATTACTCGCTAGTGACAATTTAAGCTAATTTCAATTTCAGCTATTAATTTTAGCTATAATTTTTCACTAAATTTGTTAGCTGACATCCTATGTTATAATTAAATATTATTGCTCTTTTAATGAGGTATGGTTTTGTGGTACATACATACATGATGGTCAGACACATGATGTTCACAGACTTAGAAACCTTTAAAAATATACCAAAGGGATGATGTTGTTAAAGTTAGTCAATAAATAAAACACGGATTTAAGCAACACTGGGGCTTATCTGTCTGTCTGGACACTATTAATAAAGCCTACACATTAGAACATAAATAACAGTTAAACTGCTACCAACACATTTCTAGGTTACAGTGGTTTTCATAGACATTTGCTTCACTGAACTAAAATACAGAGTGTGGTTTGAAATCTTTCCAAATAAAAAGTGGTGGAATGGCTTTTTCTTCTAAAAATAAACTTAGACACAATAAAGATAGTTTCTTTTTTTCTTAATATTGAGATAGGTGTGATTGTTGGTCATCTGCAAATTCCATTCACGCATCTGTTTAACACAAATAAATTCAAAGAATGGAAACAGCAAAAGAAAAATTCACAGCTTGATTTAATTATATGCATTGCCATGGTCTGTAGGTTTTGCATAGCTTTCTACAGATACTAGATTTATACTACAACATTTATATTTAGTCTACTTTTGGCTAACCTAAATACTTAATATAATTTTGGTGATAAATGTATCTCCTTGAAAGTATCACTTAATTACCTAGAAAGAAGCTTAGAAAGGAATACTGATTTATTTCTTCTCTCATTATGAGATATTTATTGTATTATTATATATGTTAGGATAAAACATAAGGGAAGGAAGGTGGGGATGTATATGGGATCTGTTGTCTCCAAATCTTCTTCTAAGCATAAATGATTCATTAGCCCTGTGTAGGTCAGATCACCATAGGATATTTTAGTTGATGCTTAGGATCTAAATGTAGTTTCAAATTGGTTTTTTACAATGTGATAATGATATAAAGGGGAGCCTTTCTTTTTTTTTCTTCAGTTGGAAATAGAACATATTTCCCTGATGCTATTATGTTTGCATAGCACTCTTTCAGTTTCATTCCATGTATTCTGAATGCTCAACCATCAGCAAAGTGTAAATTGGAAGTGCAGGCTTGGTTTTAATTTGCAATATATCCTATTGGTCTTCTATTTAAAGAAAACAATTGATTTCTTTACCCCAACCCAGTCATCTGGGCAGGAATTTAATTTGAAGAGACATAAAAGTTCAGTGAAGGAAAGGAAAATGGTTTTGGTAAAAGTTTTCTTTGTTGTGAGTTTTTCATTTTGTTTCCATCCTTTCTTATGACATCTTGGAGGGTTTGGTACTTATAAATTTTAGGCTTAGGTTAGGAATGAAAAGGAAATGAATTAATAAGTTTATTGACATCCCGTCCATTTCTCCCAGCCTCTGCTACATCCAGAACAAGGAATATCATTATTTTGCTTAGGTGGTAAAACTGAGAACATGATGGTATGGATTGGCTCAGGTGATATTCGGTGAAGTAATGCTCACTGCAATGACTATGTATTGGCAGTCAGGATAATGGCAGAATACATTTATCCTTTTAGAAAATAGGACACTTCAGGGAAAAAAATACATTCAGCAAACAACAGGAACAAAAAAAAAATAGCCTGGAATTACTGTGCTACTGAGTATTTGTTCCAGCCACTTACAAGTAGTTCAGACAGTAATTTCAAAGGTAATGTGAGCCCACTCCTGCACTGACCAAGGAGTCAGTATATGTTTTGTTTAAAAGAATAAATGATTCATTTTAATCTTTAGATTTTCAATTTCATGGGTTTAGTAATTTAATTTTTAGAAGCATCACTCATTAGTAACAAGAATAATCTATCCTGAAATTTGTTGAAGTTGACATGGCAATAGTTAGTATTTATCTAGTATGGTATAGCATTTAGGTTTTGGAAGGCATAAGCATTGTGAAACATTTAAAATGTGAGAAAAACATTAACTAGAAATTTTAATTATCTGTAACAGCAAATCAGCCAGTGAATTGTGTATGTACCTTTCAAAAATGCCTGTGGTTATTTATTTTCCCTGCTTTGAGACAAATACATTTTTTGTCAGTGCAACACATGAAGGACTGAGAAGTCAAGTGTCCCATTCTCCCTGGTAATAAAGCAAATTGACTAAAGAAGAAAAAGAAATCTCTCTCCAAAAGTTATTCATAATTCTTACTGACTTCAAAGTTGTGGGAATGCAAAGAGGAAATACCTAGTGTACCGAATGAAAGTGCATTGCATAGAACTGCAGGAGATCCGAGGGTAATTTAAATGAAGTTAATATAGTAGTGGTTAAAAGAGAATATGAAATTTATTTGCTGTAGCTGATGTCCTGTTTACATTCTCATTCCGCACCAAGCCAATTCTCCTGATGAAAATAACTGAGCAGTTATTTGTGCCACTATTCACCATCTTTATAATATAAACTATATGCCAGTTCTTCTTGAATATGATGAGAAATAATTCATAATGAATTTGTCAGATTATTGGAATACATACATATATATTAAAGCAGGAAGTGTAGTTGCAAAAATTGAAGAATTGTCTTAAGTATCAAGAGATACATAAATGTCAAGAATAAAATTCAATTGTCTCCATTTCAGACTTGAGAAAACCCACTGCAAATTTGCCATCATGCCTAAAGATCAAAGGGTGTCCTTGTCATTTTCAGAATGAATCACAGGAGCTTGACACACTTCTAAGATAATTCTATGAAAAGAAAAACTTTGCCAAAAGTAAATTTATTTTTATATTTCAGCATTACAAGCTTAAATATAAATTTTAACTGTCATTATAGAGAAGTTGTATAGAATTTTTCTGTGCAAGTAGATTAATCATAATTAACTAATTGGCTTGACTGTGCATTGCCAGTATTATGATAACAAACAGTCCCTGTCCTGAATAACTTACAATGGAAAAGAGAGAAGACAAGAGTAGGAGGCAAAGGTAGAATAAATACTGTAACTAGGACAAACATTGTTATAATTCCAGAGAGGTCTTATGGGGTTTTTTTTGTGTTTCTGGGTGTAATAATGAGAGGGACTAATGTTCAGGAGAAAAACTTAAGGGAGGGGAACTTTGAAAAAAAAATATGAAAGAATAATGCTGGTAGAAGAGGGAATGTATAAAATGAAGTCAAGATACTCAATTGAGAGAGAAGAAAAAGAGCAATATCATCTTTGCAAGAGAAATTTGGTTCAGAACAAAGGAAATGTCTCTTCACAGCCACAGATTTGTAAATAATAGACCTATAGATATTGAATAGGAAAAATAATATGTATTCTTTTTCCTAATACTACAAATCACTGGCTATACTATGGCATGCAGGGGACACGACCAACTTTCACTTCTCCAATGAAAGCACAGCAGTGAAGGAGCGAGATGCAGTAAAGGATCTTCTTCAACAACTGTTGCCCAAGTTCAAAAGGAAAGCTAATAAAGAACTTGAGGAGAAGAACAGGTAAAGTGAAAGGAACCTTAAAGTTTTGTTGTTTGGGGTTTTCAGTTATTTTTTAATTGTTACCTAACTGTAGTGTATTTTTGCTAACAGTTGTTAATGTCACATAATTACTGCTACGATATTTGTTTTCTCAGTAAAAATCTCTCCACTTTCAATTTAGAAGCAGCTCCTTGAGGCTTACATAACTGTAATGTGTTGAGACTATACTCGAGTTCTCAATGACACGTTCTTGAGGTGTAAAGGCAGCCAGCCCGGCTGCCACCCAGTCTTTGTTATCCATGGCTATGAAATGAAAGCACCCAGCTGGCAGTCTGTCTCTTTCAGTCGTCTTAAATGTTTATGTATCAGTTAGAAAAACTGCTTGAAAGACTTTTTTTTTTCCTTTTACAGAAGTTCTCACCTTCCTTGATTTATGATTTGATTTTTTTTTCCTTCCTGTATAACCTCTTCCCCCTCTAATTTGCTTTCCTGGTGTTTTTTTAATATTCTACTAAATTGCTAGGTCTTTTTATGCATCTCATTGGAGATCCAGTAGTTTGTTATTTGGCATACAGGCTGTTTATTCTAAAAAATGTTCTGAGAAGATGTTCAGGACCTCAGTCCTTTACCCAAAAGGGGCTTTTAAGAGATGCTTCTGTTCTTTAAAATGTTTTTGTTAGACCAATCTTGGGGCCACAGAGCACCCCTCTCTGTGTCTCCCCAGATGAGTTTCACTTCATTCTAGCCTCTGCTGTGAATCCTGTGTCTACTAGCTGCCATTTCCAAAGACTGGTCTAGCTTTGAACTTAGATTAAATTAAAGCTAATTTTTTCAAAAGATAGCAGATTTCCCAGCAGAAGGGCAAGAACCCTTGTGCTGGAGATCTGACACATCCAGGATTAACTGGTTCCAGGGCTGCAGTGACCACTAGGGTCTACAGCAGTGCAGACTGCTTTGGCGCTGTTGCCATACTAGTTTCTTTATGCTACATGCCTTATTTCTGTCAGTATTAATACTGAATACATGAGCAGTCTTAGCTCTGAATCTCTGTATCCTTAAATGGAGTTTTACAGTATTATGCCATGTGCTATTAAGAGCTTTTCTAGTTACAGAAAAGTCAAACTCTCTGCACACAGTCATAGTCTGTTCTTGTGATGATTAGAAGACCAGATCTAGTGATGGGGCTTCATTAGGTTAATTTGCAACAGATGAGGGAAATAAGTTGCCACCTGTTCTGGAAATGTACTACATTCAGAGTCCCTGCAGCACTGCCTCCATTTATTGATATGTCAGGTATGTACCAAAATTCCAAGGTTTAACGAAATAATTAGAATAACAAATTGCTTCCTGCTGCACTAATGTGTAGGAATCACCATTAATCCATAATTGTGCCAACAAGAAAAACTGGAAAAACCTTGGCAGTTAAAACATAATAGGGATGTTCTGGTACAAAGCTTTCATTTCCACCTCATCCTACTTCACCCTTAGAGCAGCTGCAGGCCTTCGTTCAGTCCAGAATGCAGTTCATCCATGTTTTTCCCTAGATCAATACTATATATTCATAAGATTTTTTTTTTTCGCTTGCAAATGATCAGGACCCTGAGGTACACACTAAAGATTGTTGAGGTTATTGGCTGATTGCAAACATGCATGCATGTTTCCCAGAAAAAAACCTAGTGGTTTCAAATTAGGTATACAGCTGCATGAAAAGCTGTTTAAACATGAATTAACTGAAGTTTCACATGCTTACATTCTTTGCATTTCAGATAGTAAGGGTGATAATTGATATTTTGTAAATGTAATTCCCTAGTGGGAGTAGGG
>JAOXNG010000042.1:35677346-35693026 GCA_028566535.1 Scolopax minor | reverse complement strand
CACAGATTTGTAAATAATAGACCTATAGATATTGAATAGTAAAAATAATATGTATTCTTTTTTCTAATACTACAAATCACTGGCTATACTATGTCAACAACGTGTAATCATTAATATTTTTCTTATTATTAAATTAAAATTAGTTTCCTTAAGTAATTAATCAATTAATTTTGAAGTGTGACACAGTCCTGAAGTCCAAGATGTTTATGGATAGTTTATGATCACAACTAGACATAAAGTATAATGTTTTTTCTATTTATTGCATTATTGGCTGAACTCTTGTCTCAGCAAAATACATTCATTCATTCTCTATTTGGAATCTGGAGTATGTTTAGGTTTTTCCTGGCTTATTTTGTTTTTGAGAGAGAGACAGAGCAAGCAAGCACATCTTGGCTTTGTTGTCCGTGACCTGGTAAATCAAATGAGCAGGACACAAACCAGCTCATTGCTATTTGCATTTTCAATCTGAATAAAGCACTGTGCATTGTTTTTTGTAACACAAATATAGCTGTTCAGGAAAAAAGATTGCAATTACAGTTAGAAAGGGTCTACTGGATATTTTATATTTCTCATCTTTTTTTGTATTTCACAGCTGCAGCCTTGGTGTTTTTTTTTTTTACTTGGATTTTAAGATACAGTGATGCCTACTACAACAACTCCCACTTCTGTGGGTTCTGAGCCTTGCTTACCTTTGCTGTGCTACTGGTATTTTTTTCCCCTACAACTATAGAAAGATTTTCACATGTATAACGAAAGGATAAGTATAAAATTCACATAGAATTTTGGTTTCTAAGGCCAAGTAGTTTGAAAGCCAGAAGGTACTGTGAGAGCTTTATGATTACATTTACCAACAGCATGACAACATACACTTCAGTGTATTCAAAGGAAAACATAATCAGGTAGCCAAAGGAGGACAATTATCTTTCATACTAATTGGCAAGTTCCTTTTAACCTTTAATTAACTGTGAATTTTCAATAGGTCTGAATAGTCTTGTTAGGCTTCTTGCTGGTAGAAGGTCATGGAAATATCTTTTCTCCTGATTGCACAGATGCAGTATAAATAAAATATAGGTGCATATACAATATATAAGGTCGTAATCCTCATTTGCACTTTGAAGTGCATAAAGTTTGGAAATCTTAAACTGCTGAAAGCACTGGTGCTGCCGGGAGTTTTTACTTGTAGCTTCAAAAGAAAATTCAAATAGATTTTGCATTCTCAGTTTGTTTCTCTTGGCACATTTTTGATACAATCAGCAGCAGTGACTTGAAAGGCTCAGAACTGATTAGCATAGAGCCTAATATGCCTTCTTTAGATGCTGTCCTACAGAATATTCCCTACAGAGCAAAGGTTAAGATGCACAGAAGAAACAAAACACCATTCTGAGTGCTGAGTTATTCAGCATTCTAGAGACTGCTTCCTTTAAGATGTGCTACTCCCTTTTGGTGGGTGGTTTTATTATATAAAATACAAGAAATGTTACATTTTCAAAATATTTCAACCATCTTATCTCTGCAGACAAATATTTGACAATGCAATATGTTTATGTTCATATGTAATTATCATACAAACTTATGTATTACATACCTGTAAATTAAAAAAAGGCATATATACATATTTCCATATAAAGGCTAGGAAAGAGTGTTAAAAAAGAAATTGTTTGGATCAAAACCCCTTGTGACACACCATTTTGCAGGTGTACAGGCAGTAATAATAAGCAAGACCTCAGACCATCCCAGTCATATGGGTTACAATGATTTGTTTCCTGATTAAACAAAACAGGTAGCAAAGCAACATGCATTATGCATGGGATGAACAGCTTCTTGTTTCCAGCCTTGGTCAGGTTCCAGTCGAAAGGCAGTGGGGAAGCCTGTGACAATGGTTATTGAGTCCTCAGTACCCATCTTACTTATGATTGACCTTTTCTTTTTGTTGTGCTTTTTGCTTTCAAACTATAATCTTATTCGGCAGCTGACTGCATTTAAATATCTTTGTTATATATAAATGCTACTAAAACTAATTTCTGTATACTTTTAAACCTTTTTCTTAGTCAGATTTTGAGATGCCTTGTTTCTTGCTTAAAGCATCATTCACATGCATTCTTTGTTGTCTTGCATCAAATTGTTTATAGTATCCTATAAGCAGCAATTAGGTGACCGTATGTTTGTGTTTGTAGATTTTCTGATTACTTGAGGCATAATGAAGAAAGAGAACATGAACATTATGTTACCCAAATTGCCATTTCTTACAGATTCACTCAGACATATGGGGCAATAGAGATGACCCAGCCTTATAAGTAGCAGAATGCAACACTGTGAAGGCAAAAATAGAAGTCAGGCTAGCAAAGACCTACCTCTTCTCACTTCTGTCTCATGTACTGTATATATAACCTAGCAGAATTAACTATATGAAGCCCTTTCACCTCCTTATATGTAATATAAAACTATTTTGATGAAGAAAGAACATTTGCTAGACAGTGCAAGAACTCACTGGCAAACTGGCTCCTAAATGGTTGTTGTAGAAAAATTGGGTCTGCTTTCCTACTGTATGCTCAGTAACATCAGTGATAGTGTTAACAATAATTTTATGGAATGAGGACTTGGGTAGGATGTATTTGTATTGTCTGCAAAATACATCAATAGCTCTATCAAATGATGGATTTTTTTCAGTTATTGAGAGGCTGAGGGACTTGGGTATTTTGAGAAGAGAAGACTTAGGAGGCATCTTATCAGTGCTTACAAATACTTAAAGGGGGGTGTCAGGATGACAGGGCTGGTCTTTTCTCAGTGGTGCCCAGGGACGAGACAAGGGGAAATGGGCACAAACTTGAGTGTAAGAAGTTCCACCTAAATGTGAGGAGGAACGTCTTTACTGTGATGGTGGTAGAGCCCTGGAAAAGGCTGCCCAGAGAGGTGGTGGAGTCTCCTTCTCTGGAGACATTCAAAACCCACCTGGACACGTTCCTGTGCAACGTGCTCTGGGTAGACCCACTTTGGCAGGGAGGGATGGACTAGATGATCTCCAGAGGTCCCTTCCAACCCCATATGATTCTATGATTCTATTATTTGATTTGGATAAAAAATTCTCATTAAAAAATGAGAGAAACGAAAGGCTTTTAATAAAATAGGGTCATGACATCATTTGAACTTGCCTGTGCAGTGTAAAAGACACTTTGACCACAGCAAATTTAGTATTACTGTCTGTAGGTTACTTTTGTTTAAAGTATAATTTACTTGGAAAACCAAATGATCAGCCACTCTTCTCTGCCTTTGAAATCAAGGCTATTCTTTGGAAACTGTTTTGTTTACTAAGGGCCAGTACAGTAAAGGTCGTTTGTGCAACCTGTATCTTAGACTTGCTAAAATAAGGTGACTTTTTCTCATGCTGTAGGCTATACTCTTCACTCTAGTAGCATTCATAACAGTAATAGATGAGGAATATTCCCAATAGAGACATATGTTGGGATATAAAGGAAGAAGTGTTTCTATCAAGAGAAAACATGTTACAAAATTACAGACTGAGTGATATATAGATCTTTCCCTCATACGTAGAAGAAACACTATGCCATGCAAATAGCGTATCTTCTCAGCAGTGGCTTAGAAAGGAACAGTCATTCTCACTGGAACCCTGGAGGGGGGAAAATAAAACATTTTCAGAAATTGCTAAATTTGCTTTCTCGGATTTCTTGTGATATGACAGGCCAGATCGTTTTGGCTGTGCTCACATGGATGAATATCTTTCCGTACAAGTAGTTACACTAAGAAAATAAGATTATTCACTTAGGCAAAAAGCATCTTAAAAATGCCAGATAGACATACAAATAGGAAGAATTTGTCACCAGCTAGCAACATTATTTTACAGTCTTTCCTTTTAAAAGATTGTAAGATGCTTTAGGATTCTGACTGCTAGGTTCTAAGAAATATAAAGCTCTGTATCAGTAATTACAGGGTTTTTTTCAAACTAATATCTTTCCAAGGAAGACACAGAGATAAATCGACTATTCCTGCCATATCAAAGTTAGTATGTAGGCCGATTGCTGTAGTGGTTCAATTGAACACTTGTATGGCTGGAAGACCTCTGCATTGGCTTGAGGGACAGTATTTGCCTAACCTTTGCCTAAGCTTCTGGGATTGTACTCATTTTATTGCTTTGTTCCATTTGAAAGGCTGAAACTATAGCTAGAATACTGAACACATTCAGTTTCCCCTAGCCATTTAGCAAAATAATACCATGTAGAACAAGTTCACTCATTTCCAAGAACATGAATATCTGCTCCTTATTAATTTCTGGCAAGGAAATAGAGCATACATCCTTAACAGACTGATAAGCTCTGTTTCCAATGATAACTATTGTCTGTATAGATTTGAGAACTAAAAATTTTGTTTGTAACATAAACTAGTGATACCGTTATTTTAGATGTCAAAGATTTAATCAAAATTTTTACCTTCTTCCTGGAAAAAAAAAATTTCAAGTAGTAAACCACATCATTTTATATCAAAAGTAATTATACTTTCACAGCATTCAATGCTTACTGTGGACCAACTTGAGAGTTTAGCATGTTACTGCAGCAGCAGCTAAAATCCAAGAGCTGTTATAGGTCCCTAATTTGGTATAATATGAAACAAAGGGTAGAAGCTGCCTGTTTGTCTCTGCTGCAGGAAGATTCATAAGCTGGAATATATAAATCCTGTCCCACATCTCAAGATGGTCTCAGCTGGCACTGCCTGTGAACTACAACATAGTTAGCACAATCCTGTCTCTTCCATAAAATAAACAGACTTTAAATTTACTTTCTAAAGGTAGCGGCATATGAGGATGCCTCAATGAACACCAGTATTTTTGGGGTTCCAAATGTGTCAAAATAAATTTTCTTCTTATATATGATTTGTCTTTATGGAAGTACCCTTGACAAAAAAGTACCATAAATGTCTAAGAATAAATAAAAGTTCTTGCTATATGTTTATAGGTTTAGCAAAAACCTATGAGAAAAATATGTGATAGTCAATTCACTGCTAATTTTAGTTTCAGGCCCAAGTAATTTATTAAGTAGTATTAAAAAATGAGAGACAAGGAGATGAATAAAATACAACTTGAAAATCAGAATAAAGTAGTCCCCTATTACTGGCTGGTTTTGCTTTTGGTTGGAAATATGATCTTTATAGAGTAGCAGATAACTGTCCTGAGCCAAAATATACTATTGTGTGATATACAGCCTGCACTTATTTAGGAAGTAGTTCCTCACACAGCTTCTGACTGTAATTTAGTCTTTTCTAAAAAAGGGTTGCAGTCTTTGTTGTCATGAGGTGATGTTGAAGTACTTGTCCCTCACAGGGACAGATTTTGTGAGCTCTTGCCAAAATATTAAGTCAGGAGTCTGGAAGATCACTGATTTCTATGAAGAATGTCTGATATTAGTGAGGAGTTCTTTCCTGACTGTGTAGCAATTGGGAAGCATATCGGGTCTTTCCTGTCTTCTCCTTTAACTTCTATAAACTGATCAAGAGTTTGAGTGGGCTAATGGAAATTCCTCCAATTTTTAAAAGGGGAGTAGAGTGAATATGTAGCTGTCTCCTGTACAGGGCAGTAGCATCTGGATGGAGGAGTCTTCACATGGAGTAATGTGAAGATACTGACCTGTAAAATCTGCAAGAAGCCCAAACAAGAAAACTTCTAAAGTAATGTAACTTAAATTCTCTCTTGCTTGTGTTGGGAGGAAAATCAGCACATGGAATGTCCTTACTGAAAAACCAAATAGTATATGAGAACATTTTTTACCTTCAACTTTCTTCCTTTTGGGCTTAGCCTTCTCTATTTCTCCTTTGAGGGGAGAATATAACATTGAATGTAAAAAAAACTGTTAGGAATTTCAAAGATAACTCTATAAGCAAAGTGTAATACAGCCTAAAGTAAACAACTGGATAAAATTTAGAAGTTAGACTCATTTTATAACACCTCATTAGGAAAAAGAAACCCTTAAAAATCGAGGAACCTTTTTAAAAATTTTTTTTTAATCTTTCTTTATCTTTTCCTTTAAGATAAGTGATTATACTTTTGCTTCAGAAAGCATCAAACACCAGGTCAAAAAACACCAGGTGGTTGGGTTTGCTTTTCTTCTAGTCTATGTTTAAGAGTTTGAGTGTTGTGAACTAATCGAATGATCATTAGAGCCATTTTCTTTGCATGTCACTCTAAAAGACTGGCTGAGAGTGCTGTAAAATGCAGGTGCAAGCCGAAATTTATTAATCTGCTTTGTTAGAGCTTGCTTTCTGTCTCGTATTGTTTCATTTTCAAAGAAAATTCTCGCTCAAAGTAACACTTCCTTAATTTTCTTTGGAAGGAGCCCACTTCTCTTATGTAAATGTAGCTATTCTCCTGAAGGACAAGAATATTAAAAAATGTTAATGTATTATTAGATGTGAAACTTTATTTTAGTAAAGTATATCTTCAACATCGTAGATGTTTCTTATATACAAAGATATAACTAGATCAGCTTTCCCCCAGTTATCTGAAGTAGACATGGCTGCTCAAATGTAGGACATAACTCACTGTCTTTTCATATTTGTATTCTATATCATCTGCTCTGGAAAGCTAATGTGTACAACTTCAAACACTGGAATTTCTTGCCAAAAAGCCAAGTATGATTGTTTGCTTTTATGTTGTATTGCTCCCATTGTAAAACACTCTATTCATTTGGGAGTGTGTTCATACAATGCACTCATTAGAGAGGGGCACGAGTGAGATTGTGTGAAATATGCCCTGAACCAGTCTTTGGCTCTGACAGTACTCTCAAACTCTTGCCTGTGTAAGTATGCATAAATTCTGTCAGAAAAGGTGCCAAGTTATTCCTACATTTTGAAGATTTTGCTAGCTGCTGCTTAAGTACACCAGGACATAGAATTCATGACCTCTTTCTTTATTATCCCATCTCCCCTGGTGCTTTAAATCACAGATACCATCTTTTTCTGCAGACTTACAAGCACTAGAACCAGTTGCCATAAGTCGAGCCTGACATAGTCGCTGATGGAGGTTTTCACCCAACTTCAGTATTATGCTTGCAATAAGCAGAAACAAGCTACAAAATTGTTGGAGGCAAGAAGATCTTCACATTTGTGATGAAACAATTTATTTATAAAGAAGGCAAACAGTATTGCAGGATATTGAGTATACCTGTGTACTCTCAAGGTTCTGAAGTTGTGCTAAATTTTCATAGGCTCAAAGATAGAAAAGTCACCAATATCCAAAATGTCATTTGTTTTCCTCCACAAACACTTATAGAATCATAATATCATAGAATGGTTTGGGTTTGAAGGGGCCTTAAAGATCATCTAGTTCCTTGTAGAAATATAAATGAATCATTCTTCTGCTTTCATTGCACATGCATCTTGAGGTCTTTGCCTCTTAACTTCTTTTTAGTCTTTTCCTCTAGAGCAAGCAATATTAGAACACTGTACAGTATTGTTTTCCAGCTGAATTATTAGTAGTCATAGATGTTTCCAGAATGTCAAGGCTGTGCATTTTTGCTGTGCATCCTCTTTGCTTGACATTCGTGATCTAGGATAACCATGATTTCCTTTCTTTTCTTAGAGGTTTAGCTGTCACATGTGATAGTATATTTAAGTTATTTGTCAGCAGGAACATAATAACAGTGTTGAGCAGTTAAAGATGATCAGACACAGTTCAGTTTGGTCTCAATTTCCATTTATACCTGTAGCAAATGTCCCAACAAAGGCTAGTGCTGGCAGAATATTATAAAAGTTTATAAGATTTGGTTGAATAAAGACCAAAAAACTCGAAAGCGGTAAGAGTGCGGTGAATGTCTCAAGACATTTAATATTTCATTTCTTCCTGTCTATGGAAAATTTTGAAGTATTCCAAGGGACATATTTTTCTTGCCATTTTTTTTGGGTGCCATTAGTAACAGAATTTGATCAACAGAACTGCACTGCTTTTGTTATGAGGGTGTTAGCCATATCTTTTCTGATACCATATTGACCTATCTAATTGCTTTGAACTATTTTCCCCTCTCCCACCATCAGTTTAGATTGTGAGCACTTTGGTGCTAGAACTGCCTGTCTCTATATGTTTTTATCATGCCTAGCATGGAGAGATCATTACACTATTATCTAGGCATGACTCAGGTGGAGATAATAACAGCCTCAGCTGGTTTGCCAAGTTGTGAGCTGGTTTTTTTAGCAAGTGCTTGCAAGCATCATACGCTCTCAAAAAGTTTAAATCAGATTAAGGTATGGTAGAACATTTGGGGGGTTTATGCCATCATTCTTCTATAATTGTGAATTACAAATGTTCTGTTAGGAAGAGTAAGCTTCCAAAACCTTATAAATGAAAAAATCTTCAGTCGGGTTGCCAAAAAAGGCTTTCAACTGTATGGATTCATACAAAGAAGAGGAAAAGAAAATACAGAGACAGGAGACCACACTGCTGCACAGACTTTGAATGTATAATAATGCTAGTGCCAGACTTCCCTACTTCATAGTGCCAAATTGGCACATACTGTAATCCTCCCCTTTCCTAGTGTTACACTCAGCAGTCAGAAAAACCTGGAATGAGTGGAAAGTGTTGATTTAGCTCTGGGGAAGTCTGATGCCAACATTTCAAAGGAGGATAAGGAGGATGCGAGTATAAGGGAAAACAGAAGAAGAAAAAGGAAAGGGGAATAGAAAAAAGAAGGGAAGAAGAAAACAGGATAAAAACAGTGATACAAAGGAGGAGAGAGTGTGAAAGCATATGAAAGAGAGATAATAGAAAATATTTACGATGGAAGTAATAGTTAAAAGTTTTGCCATCAGTTCCTACTGTGCATAGAAATCGCATCTTGTCTCAGATGCAGCCTGAGTATTCAAATACATGTAGAGGGGAAAAGATCCCCTTGGCAGAACTTCCCCATTGAGTTATATTCTAAGTGACCTAAACAAAATACCTAGTTTTTTTTATAAAGCCTCTGTCAGCACGATATTTTACCAATTATGATACACATTTTTGATAATCAAGAAGAAAGAGTAAAATGCAAGCAGACAACACACACAAAAAAGACCTCCAAACCACTTGTGAATGCAAAATACATAGGTTGTTCCTACCTAAATATCACCAAAAGACAATGGGCTTGTGAGAATAGTCATGATTAATTGTTCTGTAGCACACAGTTATCCCAGAAAATGGCTCCTTAGGTAGGATGGAACAAAGTAGGATTTGTCCTGGGGTGCAACATTATTGTCTAGTGCAGCAGATGAAAACCTTATGTTAGGACATCTTACACTTTACCTCTGCTTCATCTCTTAGGGCTAGCACTTGTGTGTTAGGGAGGCCAAGTATGAGCACACACACAAACAACCTGGAATCTCTACCATTAGTTGGCTAATTCACTAAAGAGTTGTTTGGGATCCTGTTTTTTTCCTGAGTCATCAAAGCTTGTTTCTGAAGAAAATGAAATTTTTCAATTATATACCAAAATAAAAGTTGGGGAAATCATCTATAGAATCATAGAATAATAGAATTGTTCAGGTAGGAATGGACCTTTAAGATCATCCAGTCCAAGCATCAACATAACCCTGATAAAAAAAAACATCACTTAACCACGTCCTTCATGTTTTCTCAAAAAGTATAATGTTATGTCTTGAAAAAAGATATTTAATGTTATTTTCTGTGCAGATAATGAGGATTTTGACCTAACTTTAATGATCAAATGAAGAAATAATTGGGAAATTGTGTGTCCACTGCCCTCCCCATCCCCCCTCAGGATCCTCCTCTACTTTGAATCGTGCCATAGGTACCTGCCAGAATGTTTCTAATTTTATCTGATTTGGTAATTTGTTGTTACTTATTTTGAAACAAAAGTTAACAGAAAAGTTTCACAGGCTTGTTGTCGTAGGGGAAAAGGACAGAAAAGATGAGTTGGATATGTTGCTCAAAACTGTTCAAATTCAGCAGTAGTATGAACTTCGATGAAAATGATTGCACCTCTGTTGGGACTGTGAACTATATTTTAGGAAATGTTTGTTTACTTTATAGAGTTAGTAAGCATGTGCGAAAGTGCAATTTTCAAGTGGTAAAGTGGTTTCTCTTGTGGTAGAAAGAAAGGAGAAAAATATCTGTAGACGATGTTTACATTTACCTCAAAGTAATCAAAAGAATCATTTTTTTTGTAAGTACAAATAACGTGTGTGCAAAATTGACAAGAAAATTTTTTAAATAAATGTTTTCTAAGGTATGTGATAATTACACTTCCTTTAAAATAGGAAGAGGCCACAGCTGCTTTAATTTCATTATTTCATTCCTCCTAGGCAAAATTCATGCCGTTTACAGGAATGATCAAGACTTGTTTCTCAATGAAAGTTCCAATTTGCCACAAAGTACATAACACATGGTTGGGAATGGGAATTTGTGCAAAATGATAATATAAATTGTTTTGAATACCATTTAGTTCCAGAGAAGATATGGTTTCTTAATGAAGACTATACGTTTTTATCTTAAGATCACACAACCTCATCTGCTGTGTTGTCTGGTAGATTATATGTGGCGTACCTCTTATTGCTCCATTCCATTACCATTCCTTTTATGACATTTCTGTTCAGCAAATTCAGCAATCGGTTTACTATGATATTTTATTCTCTTTCGAAATCAAAGTTTTAATTCTGTGCAGGTGGCTGTTGTTTGAAAAGAGGAGGAGGCAAGGACTAGAAAAAAAGTCTTCAGTAGATAGAGGTTTTCTGCCTCTGTTCTGTTTGACAAGGGCAGTCTTTACAGGTGATTGAAATAGTTTCCTTTGTGCAGGAAATTTGTAATGTTGCTGTCGCTTGCTGCATGCAGATGACAAGCTCCTCCAGCTGTACAGCATCGTTTGCAGCAGCTTCGGGGACTTTAGTGATTTCCACCTATTCAAATTGGTCCAAACCACTGAACTATTCCCATCTCCAGGATTTGTAGAGCCAGACCAATTTGCCCTTATCTCTACAGAGTTGCCGAGGGCTTTGTGAATTACAAGCTGTTTCTCATGTTTATTGATGGACGGATATTTGGGAAAGGACCAAAATAATAATAGTAAAAAAAGTACAGTTCATTTCCATTGGAATTGCATTTTTCTTTCTGCTTTTTACCTTCCATTTTTTCTTTTCCATTTTTAGGGGGGATAGTAGGGGGATAAGGGGACACGTAGAGCTCACTTTCTAAATGTGAGACCTCTGGGAGAATAAACTGAAGTAATTGAATTGGATTAGACAAGCCAGCAGAACAAAGTCACATTCCATGAGGTTTTTCCAGCATTGAGTAGGCGAATAGTAATTATTTAAGGATTAGTGCAAGTCTAAGATGTGGTCCACTCTGAATACTCTTCACCGTATATAAACAAAAGCAAGATGTAATATATGCTATTTAAGCTTCTTTTTATCTATAATAGATTTCTTTTAAAGCTTCAAGAACTTGAAAAAATCCTGCATGGTGAGTAAGCACTCTTACTGTTTTTCAATAAAGAATTAAACCCTTTAAGCTTTAATTCTAAAGAGAGCTTAATTAAAGATACTTACTCTAGCTTTAAATTATGTCCACCCTCATTCTGGTGGCTTGTATTTTTGTGGTGTTTTTTTGAAGTAGATCCTTGAAGAAGAGAGGAATTTTTTAAAGTGATAGGTTCGGTTGGTTTTTTAATGATTTATGGCATCCATATTTTCCGTATTTTTTGTAGTTTCTGAGGTCTTCCAGCTTCACAGTTGTACCCACTTTTGGCCACACCTTTAAGACTTGTAAAACTATTTTTAAACTAGATTTGAATCCCAGCTTTTTAATTAACTAGTGATCAAAAAAGGACATTAGATCATAGTACTTCTTGACATACCTTTAAAAAAAATTTGTATTTTTTTCATTTCAAATTCTGTCTCCCAGTACATTTTGAAGATTACTTTGGTTGCGTTACCTGATAGTACCAAACATATCAGAAGAATCATCCTTTGCAATAAGATGTAGTTCCTAGGTAATTCTTCTGGAGAACCATGAAGTAGCATAGAAGGGAGCTGAATAAAGATGAGGTTATGGCTGTGATTCCTTGTTCCTTCTGCATTTTGGGAAGTATTGGAAATAGTTTTCTATCTTCAAGATGGGATTGCTTTTATTCCCAAAAGACCTCTGCTTTTTTTTTCTTTTCCACATACTTCATTTAATAAAGCTTTTGTTGTGATTTTGGTTTCTCTCCTCTGTCCATATTATCAGATAAATGAAATAGAGTAGATCAACCACCACATGACCACACTGTGGATTCACTCAGAATAATAGGGATTTATTACTTAAGCATAAGTAAAGCATTTGACTTCCTGAAAATACATTCAGGCACTGCTCTTGGGAAATTCCACCATTCTAACCTTTGTATATCCTGTCATTTGGGAAATTTCATGTGCTAGATGTTGGAGAATATGATTACTTTTTAATTTTTTTTCCTTTTTTTTTAATGCATTATTCACTGGATTTGGTTCATTTTGAGCCAGATAGTCTTCATGGCTCTTTCTATTGTTTGCAGTTGCTCAATAGGTTTAAATATATTGAGACCTGTGAATTTTTAGGGGTTATGTTCCTTTGGAAGCTAATGTTCTATGAATACTTGGTTTTATGACCCCAGTGATTTGTACTCTGGGGGTAGACATTTGGGCCAGGATTGAAGGGGCAGGAGGCAAAATCAAGATACAAGGGTTTGAAGGCAGAGCCAGAGACCAAGATACAGGAGCAGGAGGTTCAGTTGTTCAGAAAATCCTTAACAGTGATGCGTAGCTTGTCTACACAGAAGGGCCAATCGTGCCATTGTCAAAGGAAACCAAATTACATTAAATTCCTTTTTATAAATTAAATATTGTGGAATATTTGAAAAAATAATAACATGCTTGAAGTTTTTCCTTCCACAAATCTGTAGTTTTCTGTACTTCACATAAAAGTAAACATCGTCATTTCCCCAAAGTGTAGATAATTGCTTTCTGATTGTACTTAATTTACAATTTGAATGCAATCAGGAGCAAAATTCTATGAATTTGAGAATTTTCGACTACTAGCATTAGTTGCTTGTATAGCAGTATGGATCGGACCACTGGTTTGGGTTTTCTTTACATCAGAAAATATGTCTGGAAAATTTGGCACTTTAATTTAAAGCCTCTTTTAAACAGTATGTGAAAAATGTAACAAAGACTGAGAAGGATTCAGTGGCTGTTTGTGGAACAAATGGAGACTGTGACTTTGAATTAGTGCTTAGAGATAATCTTCTGTTAGAACAATTAGTAGAACTGGAAGAAACAGACAAATTCTTCAAGTATGCAAATTCTTCCATTGGAAAACAGGCGATGCAAGCTTGAAGGTAGCCACAGATAAGTTTACTATTTATCACATACATCATCTGTGGAGAAACGTAGTTGAAAGGTACTGTGGAACAGAAAAGACCTCAGTATGAGGAAAAGATGATAAAGTGTTCTGCCTAGGAAGCATAATACTTGAGCAGCCTATGAGGACCAACTGCACTAATAGAGTGGGATGATAAAGAGGGTGGCCTCCCTACAAGGAACTGAGGAAGGGCATTAGGCCAGCGTCTTACACTTGGAGAATGGATGCTAAATTCAAGGTCTGTTGAGCTTTCAGTAAGCTGTAATGAACATCTGTGTTTGTTGATAGACCGATAAGCCAAACAAGATTTGACTTGTTATGCTAGGAAAAAACATGCCTGAAATAAACAACATACAGAAGTAAAAAATTCACACACACACACACAAATGTCAGCAATATGAGTTAGGTTTCATCTTTGTACGTATCTCTCAGGCAGCAAAAGAAGTTCAATCGCTACTAACTCAAAAGAGGCAAGATTTTTTTACTGTTGTAACACAGTCAGGAAGGGCATTTACTTATACTGAAGCCAAGGTAATTGCCTGTCGTGGTAGAACAGGGCACTACCCAATATGTTGCATTAGCAAAATATTAATACAGTGTTACAACCTTTCATTTGTGATCTCTGGTGCCACTTCTGATGAGTGAAGGTCTAAGGCACGAAAACTTTCTGCCAACTCGTCTTTGATCAAGAGATGTTTCTACTGTCTGTATGTATCAGACTTTTGCTATAATTGGCCTTACCAATTTTGTTCACACTTCAACTGTGCAGAATATGTAGCACACCGGTAACAGGCTGTCTTGTGTTGATAACAAGCTTTTTAATAAATCACTCATCCTTCCTATAATAATATGACTTTCTGCTGTGTTTTCTTCTCAAAAGTAAAGAGAAAAATAATTCTGCCACCTGTATTGTCATTTTCTTGTCTGTCTCATTTTCATTCTTTCGTCGCATGACATGGTGCAATATAACAAGAAGATAGAAAGAAAAACTGCTGGTTGTCTTTATTTTGCTTTTTACATGGCACACTACTGTTGTTCCAGAAATCAGAGGACCAAAGAGGGGTTCAACCAGAGGACAAGGGAAGAGGGATGAGGGTGTGCTGAGGTGACCAGAGAAAAGTAAAGGAGCAAACAAAAGAATGCTAGGCAAAAATGGAGGAAAAAGTTGTTTAAACGTTAAACAGTATATTTTAGTTCTCTAAGATACTTCATCATGTAGCTTTTTCCCTTGTTGTGAGGAGTGGGCTGCAGAAAAGTTGTCAGTTATGGAAGATGTAAAAATACCAGCATAGTCTGTCCATAGAGGGAACACAGCAGAAGTACAAATTCCCTGTATAAACATACTGTCACACTAGTATTTCAAAATTCCTACACAAGACATCTCTCCTTTAATTAAAAAAAAGATAATTTCTTATTGAAATGAATCACAGCCAAACAATGACTTTTGAAATTGATGTGAGGTTTTTCATTCTATTCAGTGGGTCTTGAAGACAACCCTGACCCACAGGACTATCTAACACGCCTGCTTTAAAGAACAGTAAGGTATGTAATAGTACTTTTTACAATGTGGACAGCGAGATATCTCCTTTCCTAGCATTTAATTTTCACAGAGAATGGGGCTGAGAGGCGTCTGGAAGCCAAAGAGATTATCATCTCCTCTGTATCTTAAATTTCTCATAGACCATCACAGACTTGAAATATAACTTTTGATTATCGATTTTCTGATTTTTCCTTTATGTTGACGTTCAAACATAATTTTTGTGCCCTCAACCAGGAAGAAGCTGAATTTATTTTCCTCACAAGATGAGTGTGTGTTATATGTACAATTCTGCAGTGTGTACCTAGCCTTCTGTAGTCAGAAATATGTCTCTATGTTGTCAAATCTGTATTTTAATTAAAACTGAAATGTTACTTTTTAAAAGAAAATTGTACCAAAGTTGCATCGCATAAGCATCAGAGCATCCAGATGATAAAGATATTTGAAGGCTGGTACATCAGGCATTATCAAGTTGAGAACCATATTTTCAAAGACAGATAGGTAGGCAGTGGGATTACTAACACCTTACAGGCACATAAATTCAGTAACAGAGGCTTTAAACAAATCCCCCTAGGTATTATTTTCCTGCTTAAAGAGCAGTGAAAGTCAAGCTTTAGTACATATGGGCCCTGGATATATTCTTCATCTTTCTTTTCTCCTTTCCAGTTACTTTTTCCATATATTAGTAGCTCTAGAATTACAAACTATGTGGCTACTACAGGCTTAAACATAATGCTGAACACATTAGTTTGTTGCATTTTAGCCCTGACCAGGAATAGG
>JAOXNG010000042.1:35604304-35615317 GCA_028566535.1 Scolopax minor | reverse complement strand
ACTAGATAACGCACCATTATTAAATTACCCCCTGTGGTCAGACTTGGTTAGTTATATACCCGAACTTCCCTCATTCCTGGAGAAAAATCAGCCATTACATGTTTTGCTATTGCTGATATTTACTCCTTGCTCAGTGTATGCATGTAATGGTTATGAACATTATTGGATGGTATAAGCAAACACTTTCAGGGCTATGATCCCTATAGATCGGACAGGGATACGGAGTAAGACATATAGTCTGTGCCAAATCCCAACACGCATGCATGTAACTAGAAAAGATAAGCTCTAACCCCTGGGAGATAGCTTAGAAATCCAAAGCACTTTAGGGCAAACTTCTCAACTGTCATTCATTGTGAGGGATGTCCCTCATTTTGCAGCTAATTTTACGTCTGGCCTACACAGATTTGAAGTTGGCTCACAGTGACTATTGTAAATTATTTATGAGAGGAAACACTGAATCATAGAGCTGAGAAGATCTAAATCTTATTGTTGGAAAAAGACATGATAAGTACATCACTTAGAAATGTCTTGGTTCTATAATATTTTCTAATTAGGTTGCTTTCTCACTTAAAGCACTGGCCATTAAAAAAAAAATTTGAAAAGCTTATAAATGGTAATGGAGCTACAGGCTGTTTACTCAATGAAGAATGTGTTTGAGTTCTGTGTTCTTATAATGCTTTATTATGTGTGCCCACTTTATATTAATTTCCATTAACTGTTCTTTCACTTTCAAAATTGAAACTTGAAAAATTGTGGCAAAATGTAGTCTGCAAGTATGTTCTGAATTTAATACAGTCCTATTTATGTCCTATTTATGTATGAACAAATATCCTATAAATTAGTTTTTCCTAATAAGTTTTCACCGAATTGATACATGGTTGTGTTAACTAATCTGTCGTCTATCACTAAGCAGTACTTCTGTTTTATTCAGTCTTTTCTAGTATATGTGAGCATGTGACCTAATATAAAGAATCAAAAAAAAGGTTCTCACTAGATTAACCACTAAACAGTTCTCACACACTAATGCTTATATCCATATTGCACATACTGAAACATACGGTGGAAAGAACAAAGACCAATGCAAAGAATGCTTGTATAAAAATAAAATCCTATAAAAGCCATTTGGCACCTGCATTTAGTAATAGACATATATATAGTTTAGTAATGGGAATATATATAGGCTTTTTTTTTGCTGATGGGAGAGCCAGAAGCAACTTGGAGACTCTTGAAATTTTAGATAAGTTTTATCAGTATTTCTATAGTAACTTGTGTTCCCAAAATTGGATGTTGGAAAAACATTTCTTGGGGAAAAAAAAACATCTGCCTTTAGGCTGTGGAATACAGCTTTATCAGAAATGCAACATATCTTTTCAGTATTATTATTGAGAGCTGTGACATCACCTGAACTCGTTCAACAGCTGTCCTAAGTATTCTGAGAACTTGTATACCTTGTAATGACTGTTGTAATTATTTTTCTTAAACATTGCATAATCCTATAGCAAATATATGGGAGGAGGTAAAATAGTCTGTTTTAAGAGGCTGAAATGGAAGTCAGGTTAAGAACATGTCTCTCTTATGTATTATGTTTTTATTTCACCTTATTTTTTTCAGCTGGAAAAATCCACTACCAAAATTCATCCAGCTTTGCGGGTTAAAATAATTCTGGTCACCTTGACATTTTTTCTTAAAAACAAAAAAATCTGTCTTAAAATGTTACCCAGTTTTGAATGTTTTCCTCATGCTTTTTTGCTTTTTACCTCGAATCTTTTTTTTTCCCCCCCCCAAAGAAAAAGGGAACAGTTCTTGTAACAGTTGTAACAGTTCTCAGAGCTTCATTACAAAGAGGTGAAGTGACTTGCTAGAATTAATAGTCAAGGATAAAATCAAGGGTAGGGTGCAAAGGCAGAACTTCCCACACTGAACAACCCCAAAACATAAAACTTGTCACATCTGGTAGAAATCTCTTGTAAGTTAGGCCATAGGGTGTATTGTGAGGACTCTTTTTTTTTTTTTCCTGAACACTCTGTACAACTTCAGGTGCCACAGGGTATCCAACATATCTGCATAGGGTGTCAGATGCAAAGCAGGATTATCACTTTCTGGAGTAACCAGAAGCCAGGTGCATGAAACGAGCCCTCTGGCAAACATAGTGACCTAAAATGGTTAGTAACTGCATCCTGAATTTCTTCAAAAAAGTTCACTGATACTTAGCTATTGTGAAGGTAACCACAAAAACACTTGAGCATCTTGCAGTTGCCTCTGTGTTTGGTGGCTGCTGCAAACCAGTGAGCCAGAACTTCCTTTAGCTGGCTAATATAGGAGACACAAACATAATAATAAACTTCCAATATAAATGGGTACTATTATTTGAACAGCGTATTCTAACTGGAAAAGAGCTGTCATCCTGACAAAAATGTATCTGACAGTTTCGTCTATTTAATTATAGATAATACTGTAAATATGTTTTCCTATATCAAAGAGAACACACAATTTGCTTTGTAGCATTATGAATGGCATTTAGTTTAAAGTTTTGTCTTTTGTAGCATTCTCAAGTGATTTAATTTTCTCATTTTGCAGTGAGAGATGCTATCATGACAGAAAAAGTTATATACTTAAAATGGCAGATTGCTTTTCATTTTGAGGTCTCAACAGGGATTTTGGAAGATATTTTACATGAAACAAAATTTTTTGGAACTACCATCATTTGTAATCATCATGTTTGAGTTAAATAATCAGAAGCAAAGTCATTCACTGTATATTTTATTTACATAATGCAAATTATTGATATTGTAAGCCTTGTCATAGGAGTGACTCACTGCAGAAACATGAATGATGCACTGAAACAGCATGGAGAGACCCAAACCAATTTAAGATCATCAACCCATTATTGGACCCATTTTCGACCTTTCCCAAGTTTTTTTCCTGCAGTATCAGGAAAGATACTCTCATTTCCTAGGGTCAGTCTTGGAAAGCTGTTCATGAAAATATGAGTGTGGTTTGTTTTTTTTTTAAAAAAAAAAAACCTCACAAAACCCAAACCCAACAAACAACAAAACAAACAAACAAAAGAATCCCCAGATTTTGTTGTTAAACATACAAATCGGCAGGGTAGCTGGTGTTTTTCTAGTCTTGGTTCTCATTAAATGGGAGCTTTCATGCTAGTTTGCTGCTACTTTCTCCAAACCAAAGTTTTAGCTGAAAAGCTGCACGTCAAGGCAGATGTGTGTGTATACCCATATCGATGTTCTGCTGAGTTTACTCGAGCAGTTCCTGTTATGGGCTGTAAAATAGAGAGCAGATATAAGGTTGCAACATATATAGGACATGCTTTCAGTAAGTATAAAGTATTCTTTAATGTGAAGAATGAGGAAGGACATCAACCCCTTTGTTGGTGGGAAAACTTCCTACACTTTGGGAAGAATTGCTAAATGTAGTTGAGTGCCTGAATGGCCCCTTCCTATGCTTGTAAATACCAACATGTGCATGTCTTAAGCCCGGTTTGTCTACTATTGAGTGTTATTTCTGTGATTATGAAAACTTGTAGATTCAGGAAAAAGTGACATTGTGACCTAGTTACTTTAAATTCATGCTGCAATAAAAATGGAAGACTGTTGTGTTCTAAGGTATTTCACCTGTCCTCTTCAGTAAAACCTCATGTTTCAAGAGGCCATGCTATTCTCTAGCGGCTTCAAATGTGTGGTTATCGTCTTGTTCATTTGAACATCCAACAGGAAGATCGTTACCTAATGATTAGCCAGTGGTATGTGTTCTTCTGTCTAAAAAGTAAATTTTACATGTGATAAAGCCTTTTACTGATTTAGGACATTATTTTTTTATTTTATTAATTAGTATTTTAATGTTTTAAGATTAAGGAATGTTTTTTGAGCATAAATATCCTTGTTTGTTTTTCCAAAATGTTAAATATCTATACCACTCTGAAAAAATACCACATTTCTATTAAGATATGCTGAATGAGTGTCTCTGTTCCCAAGCAACACCCTGCTCTGGTGTTTGCATTACTTTAGTCTGTTTCTAAGAGACAGTCATGCACATACTGATAGAAAGTACACATATGACAAAATGTTATCACTAGTGTGCTCACAGAATTTCCCATTTGATGTGATATGAAAGGACACTTTTCATTAAGCATGTGATGCTTTCCTTTTCCCTTAATGCTCTTTGCAAAGAAGGTCCACCTGGAGGTAAACTGCTATTATGTGTACCACATACATTATTACATCTACTGTATAAATTCTTCCTTCCCCTCCATAGCATCCGTTCTGTGCATACTTTTGTCCTTCTAATTCTTTTTTCATCAATAATGTATGTTCAAATTATTCAGGAAGGCCTGCATATATAGACCATTATATCTCCTTAAAGGTCTGCAGAGTCTCAAAGGTTTATCTGTGCTGTTTGCAGTTGAAGGAGGATTAACGTGTGGAGCTAAGGATATTAAAGAATAACACTTAATGCTGCTGCAGTGTGCCTTGCTATGTTCTGCTTAAGCTGAAATGAGGAAATAATGAAAGGTATCATATTAGATTACTTAGTATAAAAATACTAAACAAAACTGCAATAATAGCCATGAAAAGCTATAGCCCACACTGTTTAACTAGATATTCGTGAAGCTCCAAAAGCAGCTTCATTTGTTGATCAGCACAACACTGTAGTTTATCTACTGCATGAGAAGACTTGCCCTACATCAATGACATTAACCTGCAGCTCTTTAAGCATGGGCATCATCTCATTAACTTGAGTTATTGCCTGAAATACAGGAACACATATATTGTGAAAATGCCCACAAACAGAAAGTACGACTTTTGAATCCTGTATTTCAGTAACAACATCTCTGTGTACATATGGTTTTCTGGGGCTACCAGACCCATGATTTTGAGTTCACCATTCTGAATTTATAAGATTTGAGATATGGGCATAGCGAGTTATGTGTTCAGAGGTAATGGATATTTACATCTTCCAAGAAGGATAGGTGGCTTAACAGGAAAATCAAGCTTTATAGTGACTTTCTGTGTTTCTTAAGAGTGATGGTTTTAACAGACTCCTATAGCTTTACAGCTTGACTAATGCAGAAGTACTTCCTTAGTTCTAATCAGAAAACTCCTTAATCAGAAAAGACTAAGCTTAGAAGATAAGAAAACATGAGGGACCCTAGTTGAAAACAGACCCATCTCCTAAAGCAAAACAAAAGGCATATAAAAAGAGATGTTGGCTTAAAAGATCCACGAAAATAGTGCTTAGTGTACCCTGCCTCCCTCAAGCAGTAAGAATCATATTGAGAAAGTGAAGGATACTTTACTAAGCTTTCATCTTTAGGTGTTCAGAGTAAATATTTTTGCTCTGTGACAGGGTTGCCCATTAAATTAAAATAATATTACACATTGCTTGAAGGTAAAAATAAATACGGACCAGAAAGCATAATAGTGACAGAACTAAGTCTGAACAGCCTGGAGATACAAATAGGTTTTGCTGCTGCTATGTAGAGCTGGTCAAGGGAGAAAGTAGGCTTTAAATATTACCTCTGCGTTTATGCAAAGTTAGCTAAACCAAAATCATAGTAACCCATCATTAGAGAGCAAAATGAAAAGCCTTTTGGGTTTAAACAGGAAAAAAAAAAAAAATAATGCCAAGTTCTTGTATTTCCTTTCCCTGGCATCCCAGCTGTACTACAGGTCACCTCTCTCAGATGGGGGTGATTCTTTTTTTTTTTTTTTTCTTAATCCTGAACACTCAAGTGTTTGCAGTTTTGCAGTGAAAGTGCACTCTGCAGCACTGACTTCTCCTGACCATAGATACACTCACACGTCCTCTTGCACTTCAAGCACAGGGTGTCACCACCAAAACTTCAGAGGGCTGCAGTTCATCTCTCCAGCTCTATCTGTACAAGCTGTTCCATATTTGCTGTCTATGATAACAGATTTTGAAGGGCAATTTTCAGGAATGCATAATGCCTGCTTTTTCTTCCCTTGATAGAGACCTTTTTTTTTTTTGTAGTGTTATTTCTTTCATCCTGTTGGTATTGAATTACAAATCTGAATCCCTTGTGGGTATCATATTATTGACCAAAATTTTAGTTACTCATGTCAACAGTATTAAAAAATAGTTAGATTGAATGTGAAGTTCAGGGATTTGAGCTCTCTTTTTATGTTATTCTGTATTTCTTTCTATTAAAATTATAACCCTAATTTTTCTTTATTTACCAATTCATTCTGTAAAATAGAAACAGAATGGGAAAGAGGTTCATACAATGCTCTCTGTTCTGGTTATTCATGCTTCATACAGGTATTTGTGTTGAGCCTTCAATTAAGTGTAAAGATTGAAAGAGACTGATTTTTATCTCATACATAGGTAGTGGTTTTAAATTTGCCAAATCTGAACCTTGTAGCTTGCAGCCCTCAACTCCTGTGTAGACCAAATTGCTATTTGACAGTCATTCATGGCAGGCAGGGTTCTTGGATCCACCCAGGGCTGTGAAACACCAGCTCCTGTTGATTTACTGCCTTGTTGCAAGTGTGGGGCCTTGAGGGGGAAGAGATGGGGATGAAGATAGTTATTTTTATGTAGTTTTAACTGAAGTACTGTTTTATTCGGCTGCTTAGGAGTACGTGATGGCTGTTCTGGTTTTTTTTCTGTTTACTTGATTTTAAGAGCCCTTTTGAAGGAAAAAAAAACAAACAACATAATTTAGTCAGACATGACTAAAGTTTACAAGTAAACAATTATACAGAGATATTGAAAAACTTTTAAAAATATAGTTAGTATATAACATTACAATTTGGTGTACAACTATGGAAGAACCAAGTAAGAAGATGAAAATAGTAGTTATACAAATAGATGTATTTCCACATACTGCATAACAATGGGAATACCAGCAACTACTGTCTTTAACATCTTACTTGATACTTGCTTTCCTGTGACACTGTAGAACGAAGCTCTGCTATCATAAACTTGGAAAGCCAAACATCAGGTAAAAATTAATGTAGATTCATTTCTCATCAGAAATTAATCTTTTATATTTATATGGAAGTGTGAAATACTAACAAATGTTTCAAACGTACCTGTGTGACTTAGCAACACAAATGTCTGACTTCCATAAGTAACTAATTTTATGTAGTCTTAAGCATAAACATTAAGCAAGAATATGTAATTTTGTGATTTAGAGGAAGAAGTAGTGTTACAGTTTTACAGTCTTATCAGAAGAACCGCTTACAGTCATCCCTTATACTCTGGATTGTACATGCTTCTAGCTTCAAGGGAATTTATCTCCTGGATTTAATTTTTGACAAAACCAGGACATAAATAAAAGACCAGCTAAGGTAACTTCTTCAGTGTTGCACTATTTTGTCTCTGTCATGATAGTTTCAGACTATACATTAAATGTTTCCTTCAACGAGAGCTGCTTTTCTGTTAAAGGCATGGTGGTTCCAGGTCACTCCTATTGTTGTTTTGCTGGGCTGAATGTTTAGTGCTTGCAAATTAAGATGAATTTGCAACCACCTTTTGCGTTGAAAGTCTGTTTCTGCTTACTTCTTTTTCCTTCCCTTGTGGCATTAATTGATACAGTTTCTGGGTTGATTTCACATTTGTCTTCTCCCCCACTTTGTTTCCTTTTTCTTCCTTGATAGTTGCACAGAACCACATTTATGTAATAAAGTCTGAACATGTTCTGCGTTAAACTCAAATGCTTCATTCTGCTAAATGAATGTCTATTAAAGCTACATTTAGTGCATGCTCATTTATGTTGCTAGTATAACAGTGAGTAAATTAGTTTAGAATCTGTGTGAACTTAACAGTGGTGTATACTCGGGAGCAAACCAGTGTGCATGCAAGAGAGCTGCTTCTTAAAAGAGATGAGTAGATGGGGGACATGACAGATGCCACCCCTCAGAAATGCAAGAATTTATTCTGCTGTAAAGTTTGAACTTTTCCTTTATGTCAGCCTGTCAGGTGTGGATCTGAACGTGTAACAGGGAGAGGAGATGGGTCTTATTCTGTGACTTATCTCCTATTTTTCAGGTATCATCACTGGTCCTCTCCATTTTTCTTTATGGCAGAGGGTAGCAAATGAATACTAAATGGAGGGAGGGATTACTCTTGGTCTTTAAAGATCTTTTTCCTCTCTTGGGTCTACAATGTTTCCTGTTGTTTCTCTGTTCTGTGCCACTTCTGTCCCACCAGTTGTTAGGGCATGCTACAGTTGTCCCAGTGATCTTGTGTGCATTGCACTGTTTCGTATACTATGTGCTGAATAATAACAAAAAAGAGCTTTAGGTTTCGACAGTGAATCGGCTATTAACAGTTTGAGAGATTTTATAGTTAACATATATGTGTGAGGCTGACCTCTGAACTTCCCAAAGCCAATGAAACTGTCTTTTCGTCTCAATGAACGTTGCTATGCAAAATGAGAAATCAAACACGTTCATCTAAAAGACATGTGATGCACATGTGGGGAGTTCTGTTTCACACTTTATTCATTACTAATATTAATGAGAAGTGCACTCAGCTGTTTTCGCAGTATTTTTTCAAAATCTCTAACCACACTTAGATATGTACTCGGTCAGAAAAAAAGAATGCAAAAAGAGGGAAATTTAGGGATTTATTGTGGAGTTAAAGTAGGTCAGCTCTCTTAGGTTGCCCGAAGTAAATGTGGAGCGTCACTGAAGAAGGGAGGACTTGGGAATAACAGAAGGGCAGAATGCTTTTGTGAACTGTAAAATAAAACTTTGAGCTTTGCTTTTCCCTTTATGTTGGCATGGCTTAGTTTGTTGGTTTGCTGAGTAAAGGCAAAGAACCCATGTCTGACCACCTCCTCCTGATGTCTTGCATGGTGGAGGAAACAGCAGCTGGGCAAACTATAGGGAGGTGGGGTTTTTAAGCTATAGACATGGTTCATTATGAATGCCAGCTATGGATCAATTATCTATTCAATTAATGAAGTTTTCCTTTTGTTTCATTAGGATTTAGCTTGAATTCTAGGTGAAAAGGATGTTTCAAGTGTGACAGCTGTGTTTAATAGCTTTCTCACTCAAACTTTATAGCTGATGACCCTCAACAGTATTTACCAAGTGTCTGGATACCTGTTTACTTGGACTTAGATCTGTATTTGAAGTATGAATGGTGTACATACTGTGTAATGGTTGGCAATTCAGAAGCTTTTGAAGAAGCTATTGCAGTAGCTTGCATTTAGAAAGAATTATGACTTCTGTGTAAATTTATTTTTTCCTCACTATTTTGTGGTTTATATAGTGACGTGAGTGCTGCGTAGGTTGGTTGGGTGTTTTGGGGGGATGGGGTGGTAGGTTTCTTTTGTTACTATGAAAAAACACTTGTTGATCGTGTAGCTCTGTAGGATAACCACAGCATAGTGTGTCTAATGGAATTAAATTTTTGACTCTTTCTCACTTACATGGACTTATCGTTAGGTGTAGGTGATGAGAAAACGCACTGCAGTACAGCTCTCATGAAAATTCAGATATCTAGCAAGTGATTCTCAGATAAGCATAAATGATGTGAAAACAGCAGGGAAACTTCCCTTACAGAAATTTACTAAACAAATTTTTTGAGAATAAACTACTATTAGAATTGTTTAAAGATGTTGAGAATTTAGCAAGGATCTTTCCAATTTAAATCGTGATGATTAAGACTGCAATTTTAAGAGTGCATGAAATAGAACCTAGGCGAGGCACTCATTAGAGAAAAGAAATATGAATGTATCCTTTCTCATAATTACATGATTTCCAGTTGGACAAAATCCAAGTGAATATAATACTGATAAAAATGATTGTGAACTTGTTGCCAGGTGAAAAAAATCAGCTTGAAATCAGATTCATTATTTATTTTTCCTGAGACAAAGAAACCCCTTAGTTTTGAACAAATATTTGTCAATGACTGGTGCATTCTCAAAGAAGTCCTCCAAGGTGCATTTCTCAACATGAGACATGCAAAGAGCCAACCTCTGTTTTCTTTATTTGAATATGGAATGAACTGTCTGGTTTGTGATGCTAATGCAGACCTGTCTTTGAGCCAACACTTAACTATAGTTAAATGCTGAAGGTCAAAGCAACACCTGCTACATATCAAGGTCTCCTAGTTAAGTTTTGTTGTCAATGGAAAAATGTCTGATGAAAATCACAGGAAAACCGCAAATAACTATCTTAAAGCAAGTTCAAATTACTGGATGATTTGCTGAAGAAATAGGATTATAATAAAACTGACAACAGAATCTTATGTTAAAGGAAAGTATCAACAGATTATTAATGCTCTTTCTATAATGAAAATACCAGCATTAATCAAAGCATTTAACTAAATAGTTCAGTTAATTAGTTATTTCTGTCACTGATGTCAAACATATGAACAAATTACCTGGTTTGTATTTAACATATTGTGACATGTCTTTTGGGAAAAAAAAAAGAGAGGGGAAAAAAGTTTAGTCCTTAGTGCCTTCAAGATTTAGAATATGATGCAAGTACAGCAATGCGTGTTTTAATGTAAAACACAGCAGTAAAGGTGTCAAACCTCACAAACCGAACAACTGCACATGTCTCCACGATGATAAGCAAATTCATTCTCTGGTTCCAGTTGAGATTTTAAGCTCTGATGAAGGAACATAAAGTTTGAATGATAAATCAAAGAAAGCAATGTTTGAAGCGAAAGAGGAAATCATAGGTGCATGGGTAGGCTGTAGAGAAAAGCCACATTCTAATGAAACAAAACACATGATTGAAGAGGACAGATGAAGGAAGATCGCAGCAGACAAGGGGAGCAGGTCGAATACGATGAGTTACGTGAGACCTAGAGGAAAGAGATCAGAGACGACATTAAAAAAATATAGTGCCAACATCATATGGGGTACTCTCAAATGAAAGAACTACAAGAGGATAAGAAGCTTTTGATGTGGGGGTACTAGCAGATGTTCTTTGTGAAAGACAATGATTACACAGTGTGCAAAGAGATTGAAATGGAGCCCCACGGCGTGCTGAAGGATGTCACCAGTGACTT
>JAOXNG010000042.1:35553521-35567380 GCA_028566535.1 Scolopax minor | reverse complement strand
GTTGTACTGCTCTTACCTGCCTAGAGGGGTGGGTGTAACACCCACACAGAGCATATCACACAAAGTGATAGTGATAGGTTTTTAGAGCAAGGACTAAGTATTAGTCCATCTTTGACTGCAAAATATACATTAAAAAATGGATCTCAGCTCTGAAAGCATTTTCCAGGCAAGTGACTCAATGTGCAGTGTAACACTACAATTCTTTAAAAGCACTGTAAGGAGGGATATTAAATTAATGGTTCAAGAAAAGAGTGTATTTGTCTGGAGTAGGAAAAAACCTAATTTCCTAAGGGAATTCCTTCAGTGATTCCAGCATCAATAACATGGTTTGTCACTTACTGCAAATACAAATAATTAAATTGTATATAGAGTATGCAGAGTTTATCTGATCTTTTCAATCTTTATGGGCACTGAAAGAAGTCTTGTTTTCTGTGATACTGTTACTAGAGGAGGGAAGGGAAAAAAATGGAAGCAGATAATATCTGATGCTAAAAATCCTATTTTTTATTGCTATATGTTTTCTGAAAATCCTTAGCAGGTCACATAGAAAAGGAATATTGCATTACTTTATGGGATGTTCTGTACATTGAGATTGGATATGAGGAATGAAACTTTTTAAAATGAGAGTCGTGAGACACTGGAACAGGTGGTGCAGAGAAGGTGTGGATGCCCTATCATTAGATATGAATGGAGCTTTGAGCAACCTGGTCTAGTGAAAGATGACCCTGCCCATGGCAGAGGGGTTGGACTAGATCATATTTAAAATTCCCTTTCAACCAAAATCATTCTATGATTCTAAGTTATTGATGTGTGTCATTACCACACTAATGAGAATTTGTGTAGTAACTGCTTGTAGAGTTGGTCAAAGTACTGGATTTTTTTTTTACTGTTTTTAATATTCTGTTTTTATTTTAAGAAACAATTCTGTTTATTTTAATTAACTGGGTTTTTTATTCATCTTGCAATTAGCTAATCTGTAGTTTTTAATCTCCATTAACTTTCAACTCCCAAACTCCATCAAAAATTTTTTTTTAATGAACAAATTATTAAGAAATACTAAGTTATACACTATTGCACTTCTTCACTTTTACTGTAATTGAAACCAAAAGTTATTTCATACTTCTTTATAGTATTTTTGCCTTTTCCACAGTGAGAGAAGTTTGGACTGTAGGCAAATTGTTGCAAACTGTCTTGTGTCCATCTTTCTTAGAACTAGCACCTCCTTAAAGCAGACTGGTTGTATCCATGTGGATGTAACACATAGCATGGGTATGCTTCATACACCTATATAGCCTTGAGGGAAAAAAAAAATTGTGTGGTTTTTCTATGCAAAGCACCTGGATGAATGAGGTGGCAGTATTACAGCCAACTGATGTAGGGGTTTTAGTAAGGTGTCAAAAGGTTTGTTTGTGAAACCCTGAGTATTTGAAGGCACAGACCTCCTGTGATCTTATTGTGGCCAAATATGGTGCAGTCATGTCCAAGCTGCAGGTCTGGAGCAGAACCTACCATGAACTACATTAGTCAGCTCTTCTGGGAAAGAAACTCAGAAGCAAATACATGTTTTCTTGCAGCCTTTAGGGTATTGAGACCTCAAAGGAATACTGGGAGTAAAGCAAATTGACACTAAGGATAGATGCTAAGATGCATTAGGACTAGTAATGCTTCTGAGTAATCTATGAATTTCATGAAGATGCTGATTTTTTTTTTTTTTTTTTTTTACTCTTCTGCCTTAAGATCAGTCTCTCGGGACCTCCACTCTTGATGCTCCTTCTGTCTGTTCTCAATATCCAATGTAGCTATTTCCTTATCAGCTTTACAGTTCTTGAATTAATCTCCCTGTCTCCAGTAGTACTATGTGCCGGTACATCAATGCTCATCTTGCACCTAGGTGCATTATCTTGCTTCTGGTTGGTGTGTCTAAAACTCAAATCTTGAGTTACGCTGATCTAGACATTTGAAATCAGGTAGAAAAATTTCTCCATATCATAAAGAACACACAGAGGTTGAAAGGAGAAATGGGAAGAATGTTGCCTTCCTAGCTAGGTGGGGATGATGTTTTCTATGATTGTCTGGGATTTTGCCCAGTCCTGCTTATTCTTAACATTCTATTTGAAAAGTATACTGTGGAGCTTTTGTGTTTACAGTTCTTTGTCCAGATAGTATTAGAGTCTTGCAGAAATTCAGCATTTTTTCACATTCAAATTGAGTAAGATTTAATTTTTCACATCTGAGTGATTTTGCTCCTTATCTAGACAACTTAAGTTTTCAACTTTTGTAGTCTGACTCTTAAATTGGAAACGTCAGTTACTGACTTGTGTCTGTTTTGAAAATCATCATGATCTGATTTATCTTGCATTTAGAACTTCAAGTTTGTAGTTTGTCTTTCAATATATTTGTTTTTTATTATTACAAAGAAAAACATGGGTTTGTAGAACAAGATTTTCTGAACAAGTAATATTAACCTTTTTTCAGAATTTTAATTTTAAGGTTTTTTCCACAATGAATCACAAGGGGCAATTGCTATTTAGTGTTTCATACTTTTAGAACCTGACTTCCATGAACAATACTGGTTTCTGAGGGGAGACTAAAACTTAGTGCCATAATTAAGAATCTTCCTAGTTATGTCAGTGGACTTTGGACCAGGCCATTTATCTACAGCTGGGAAATGCATATCCTGAGTGGATTTCAAGAGAGCAGGAACCCCTCAATAGGAAACATGGAGGTTATGAGAATTAAAAAGTAAAAAATGTGTGAAATCCTATTTGTCTGATTATATATGTTATATGCATTTGTTATTTAATGTTTTGATGAAGGTGAAATGATTGCTAAGTCATCATGACACAAGATGGCCCAGCGGGTAATGTAGGTGTCCTTTAAAACCTTAAAAACTCCAAAAATTCAAGAATAGCAATACAAGAAGAATTTGCTACCCTTTAGGCACTAACACTTCCTAGATGGAAGCACATGGTTAAGCACAACATGGATGAGAAATACCTTGCTTGTGTAAAATATTTGTCTGATCTAGCATTTCCAGAGTCTGCTATCTTATCTGTTGACCCCTCAGTCATACTGCTAATAGGATTTCTATAAACCAGCACAGCAGTGGACTTCGTAGCTCAACAGATTAGTCATAGGCTTTCATCTCTGGAACCTAGTTCAAATTCAGTACTGACCAAAAGTACCATAATCAATCTTCCAGCATTCTCACTGAAAAAGGGAGTATAGACTATATTGTCTTCAGTAACTCAACAGAAAGCTGGCTTCCATACAGTGTCATAGCCTAACTCACATATACAACTTTTTTTTTAATTAAAAAGACAGTCTTTACAATGCATCTGTTTTTCTAATGCCTCTACAGATACCAGTTATAATCTATAAGAAGTTAACAGATTTGCAAAAAAAATTACAGTTTCAAAACTTATTCATTTTGAAATCTAATGAAATCAAAATATTAGAAATATAAGTCAGAATAAATGTTTTTAAATGAATGGGTTTGCTTTATTTCAATGTTGTATTTTTTCCTATTTTAAGCTTTTATTTCTACTTGAAAATGAATATAATTAAATTTTTACAGATACTCACATGCTGAAATTGTCAAATCAGTCCATTTTAACAGTTTACAAGATGATTTCTCTTCAAAGCCTTCAAGAAACTAGTTTTCTAAAGCTTCAGTCTAAAATGTATTTATGTACGTATCTAATGTGATGCACAAGTTGTTTCACTTACTTCAAAGACTCTGTATGTGCAGGCACTTGGTGAATTGCAGCCTACATAATTTTTTAATGTCCCCATACAATGACCTGCTCATCCGAAAAGAGGAATGAAAGGACACTGATTAAAATTGATAATTGGCAGGAGACAAAGATAAGATTAAGGTACATTGTGGTGGCAGGATATGGATATAGTATGGTTAGCAAGAGAGAGCCAATCATCACTCTAATTGCGTTGCTTCTCTATTAATTTCCACTGTCCATACGACAGACCTAACTTTCTCTCAGGTTTTACTTCCCCAAGTACCAAACACGTATTTTTTTAAAACCTTGTTAGCAAAATTCGGGATAGCACCGCAGAATTAACACTAAAAATAAATCAAATATTTGTCTGCTTGTCCATTCTCAGCAGATGCACTGTTCAGTTAATTATTTATATTCTGGCTTTATTGTATTTGTTGATTGGTTTTAGGGGGGAAAAAAAGTCTGTCTTTCAGTCATGTCCTACTGTTGAGCAGCAGGCATCATATTTGTTTTATTCATGTTTCATGATTTGCTGCAGCTCTGGTTAGTCTGAGAATAGCATTAAGCAGATATAAGGACCACAAAATTCCAATGTTCTTTGGAAACCCACAGGAGCCCAACACACAACTGTTAGAATGTGAGGTGTTTCCCCATCTTTTCTCATGTAGGGACCGTATTGAAAAAAATCACTGATCTTTTATAGATGATGTCATAGCAATACACTAGTTGCTGTTCTTCATGTGAAGTGTGGATTAACCCTTTAGGTTTGTCTCAGCAAATACCTGCAGCATGATGAGCTGGTGAGCATTAGCCATAGACTGAGCTGTGATGGTCCTCTGTGCTCCCTGACCCTTAAACCAAGACAGAGATGTATCACCACCGCTAGATACAAAACCGTTAGGAAACCACCTCTTCCTCATGGTTTTTTTTTTGGGCTGTATCCAGGTGAGAAGTCACATCAAGTGCCAGCTAGGCAATCGGTCTGCACGTGAGCTCAGAATTGCCACTGCAGCTTCTGTGGGGATGGAGCGTGGAAGGGGGGCTGGCAGATGAGAACAGGGCAGTTGTTGGATATTTAGAAGATAAGGTTTAAGAATCTAGGTGGTGTGACTCCCACTGCATAGAGTAATTTGTTAACAACTAATAGAGCTGTTACCAGTATTAGATAATAAATCACAAGGAACTAGAGTAATTATATGGTGTTATAAATTTAAGCTATTTTATAATTAGCTAAGCTAAATTTCTCTGTTGTGTAAAAAAAAAAACTTTGTAAAAAGCTACTGTATATTGTTGTTAATGATATTCCATCTAGCATATTATTAAGCTAATTTGGGATATTTTTGGGAGCTGTATGGAAGAGATATTTTTCTCTTATATATTTTGTATAATCCGAAGATACCACTGAATACATCTATATTGTTAAGTTTCTTCATTTCTTGTTTTCTCAACTGAGCTTAACTTGTTCATTTATAAAGGTATAAGCATACTTTGCTCTGATCTGTAATGAACCAAATAGCAGCCTTAGTTGGGAAAACTAATACAAGTAGCCCATATTCATGCCTTAAAGACAATACATAATCCACAGTAGCCATCAATCAGAAGCAGGACTCACTTCCTGGTGTGCTTAAAAAGTATCACTGAAACTGTAGCCTTTCCTATTTCAACCTTCTTTTAACCAGCCTTTTTTTCCAACTTCTTACATGTAGAAGTTTTTGTTGATCTGACAATATTTATTAAATGCTATTAATAAGTAGATGAATTGTATTTTATCCAATAAGTCATACTTTTAGTACTTTACAATGAATTTGTTTTCAATTAAAATAGCAATGTAGCTATTTCTGAAGACAGTGCCTTGATTATTTGACATAACTGGGATCTAGCTCTACTATTTAATTCTTTTTGTTCTTATAGTATTAAGTAGCTCAAAAAAGGATGCAGACTCTTACTATCTCCCCTTCTAAGTTGTGCATACCTCATTGAAATTCTTACTCATATGTATATTAATAGATATGAATGTGTCTACATATAAATTCACATACACTTGTATTCATTCCCTCCGAAAGACTGACTTTCTGCTTCTCTTTCTGACTATTATGCTCATTAATTTTTGGAGATCTAGTTCTTTTGTGGCAGACACGCCCTTTTTTACTTGAATGTGAAATCATTGTCAAGGAAAAGGTTTCTATTGATGATGTAGGTGTGCCTTGCTGGAGTGTACCACTGGCATTTTTTGCTGTAATTTGCTCTTTATTATTACTTTGTGTGACCTAACTCTATTTATCAATTACGTGTTTAATGAAATAGTTTCATAGATTTAGTTTTTCCTTCTCATGGGTTGTGAACAGATGAAGCTGATGAGGTTTGGGGGAGAAGAGAAGAGTTGTGAAGTACATTCAATGATAATTTCACATCTACTTTTTTTTTAATATATATCATGGTAAAAACATTTCCTATCTGACAATCTTGTTAGTAAAGAAACACTTAACAGGCCTTTTCTGTTAACATTAGTAAGTCTGTGAACTCATGAAAGCTTTATGGAATATAAAAAAACTGCCTAGGAATACAGATCAGCATTTTCTTGGGGAAAGTGTATGTGTTCTATTGAGAAAGGCCCAAACATACCTTTTGAAAGCACCTTGACTTCATATTTACTATTTGTGACTGTAAAATTACTGTTGCTGTGGAAGAGTCCATCACTAACTGGGAGAGTTATACAGAAGCTCATTGTCTGACAAAAGGCTAGGTACCATGCTAAGAAAGCTCTCCCACAATACTGCATCTCAGAAGGTCAAGTCACAAGTAAGGTCTTTTAACCGATTTCAGTACACCCAAGAAGGGTATAGAGAATATTAGAGAAATCTGACTATATTATTTCATAGCTGGATTGACTTATAAAAGTTCAGGAAACAGAAATATATTTCTTACTGTTGATAAATTTCTTCATTATTTTTATGATAAAATAGTTTCCTGGTGTTTTATGCCACACGCTATTTTCTTGTGCTCTCCTGAAGAGGAGAGCAGGAATATAAATACCATATAGCAAGTTGTAGCTAATGCAGAATTTATAACTCTTTGGAGTTTCTTTCCCACACCTTCATGACTATCATGGTAGTAACTGATGCATTTTTTTAATAGAGGATAAAATAAAACATTATATAGTTTTACCTCATTATATATTCAGTATCTACCTTTTTAGACAATGGTTTCTCTATAAAAGCCATTTTCTGGTCTTCAAATGTTAGTATTAGTCTAGTGATCTGGCTCTGCAAGCTGTTTAATAGGCCCATTCTACATCTGTTGGTATAGATGAAAATCTGCATGGAAGTAGGAACTGTACACATATGGATACCTTTGCAGAACAGAGGTTGCAAGCTTGCAAAGGTTGTTCTTGCCAAATATTGTTGCATTTATTGTCATAGTGTCTTTGTTGAATTTCTCCTTTTTTGAATGCAACTCCTCCTCCACCATCCCTTTTGATTTTCAAATGAATTCTCTTCAACTGTATTCACACCCCTTCTGTATTTGCTTTCCAACAGTATTCCAGCAAATTACTTTCCTGGCAGGAACATTTAGTGAACCAGCCAATTTTAAGTAAGTATTGCAATATTCATAAAAAGCAAATTCTCATTCATAACTACAAGTATTCACATACACAGTTTTAAAATCATCCTGATCTTAAAAAGTGAGTCACTGAGCACAAACATTTATTATAACTTATGGTTTTGGTCAAAACAACTAAACTTTGAATGTAAAATTTTTTTTATGAATGGCCTGTGTATATGCTATAGATCACAGAATCATAGAATACCAGGTTGGAAGGGACCTCAGGAATCATCCAGTCCAACCTTTACTGGTGAAGGCACATTCTAGACAAGATGTCCCAGCACACTCTCCAGCTGAATCTTAAAAGTGTCCAAAGGTGGGCAATCAACCACTTTCCTGGGGAGATGATTCTAATGGCTGATAATTCTCATTGTGAAGAATTTTCCTCTTGTATCTAATTAGAATCTTCCCAGGAGTAACTTGTACCTGTTAACCCTTGTCTTTTCCATGTGACTCCTTGTAAAAAGGGAGTTTCCATCTTTTTTGAAGACACACTTTAAATATTGGAACATGGTGATAAGGTCTCCCTTCCCTTGGCTGCCTTTTCTCAAGGCCAAGCAAACCCAATTCTCTCAGCCCTCCCTCATATTGTGGGCTTCCCTGTCCTTGGATCATTTTGATGGCCCTTCTCTGGATCCTCTCCAGCCTGTCCACATCTTTGTTGTTTAGGGGAGACCAAAACGGAATGCTATCAAGACTTACTGGCAGAAATGAAGTTAATAAAAAATGTATTTCTGATGAGAAAAAATTTACTGAATTAGTTAATTTTACCTTCTTGAACCTAATGTGCCAGAAAACAGTAGAATTCGACAGAATAGTCTTTCAGTGGGTAAAAGAAAATAATATTCAATGACTGGTGATTTTTGGATACTGTAATACAGTTGTTGCTTATGTGATTCACTGTGTTTTCATTGTATCCAAATGTGAAGATTTGGATATAAAATATCACATATTTCTTTAAATATTAAAATTTGCTTCCCATAGTCACTGACATGAGTCAAAATTAACCAGTGCAGTTACTGCTTTTGTTAATGCTGTGCCTTTATTATCTGAAAATGCACTGAAGACAAAATACTGTACTTTGAACCCAAGGGTTACTTAGAAGCAACTGAAAGCAATGAGCATGTGCATGCAGCTTTGTTTTTTTAGTCTGTGGAGGTCAAAATTCTTTTGTATTATTAATTTTAGAGTTATTTTTTGCTAAGGAAAATGTATCTGGACATATTAATCTAGTTTTTATTTTGAACTTTTTCTGGTTCCTGTCTAAGTTTTCTCTTTATCTCCTGCATACCAGCTTCCAGGTATCTGTCTCCTGATGGTAGAGATGTGTAGAGGATTAGTGTCTTGATTGGCAGGTTGGCTAACGTTGCAGTTCTGTTCATATGGAACGTTCTTTCAAGTTCTAAAGAACTACTACAGGCAGGCCAGAAAAAAATCCTGTTTCCCTTGTTGTAAAACAGCACATGCAACCCTAAATCTAAATGTAATCTGAACTGGGATATCTTCCTATATTTCACATGCCAATACAGATAGAATTATGGGTGAAATAATAATTTTTGTTTTCTTGCTCAATACCTTAGAAGAAGGGCAAGCTGTATAACTCACAGAGGGAATAGCAGAAAACCGAGGATCATTGATTGTATCTTATACTGCTAAATGAATAGATCAGAGTCCTCCTTCGGTAAATAGAAATAGGAACATTGTTTTTTACAATGCAGTCTATTCTAGAACACTGTCCATGTGTGACTACAGATCTATGAAATACACAGGGAGAAGCCATTTATAGCTATGTTGACATGTTATTTCCCTGCATAATATCATTTAAACAGGATCTAATCATATAGAGGATATGTTGTGTAAAATAAAAGTTCAATATTATAATCAGCCATCATAAGCAAACATTCTGGGATGATTCACTTTTCAAAAGCTGTCTTTGCTCCTGATAGAGAAAACTTGCTAAAATTCAGATGACTGTCAGTCCTAATGCATTCCTGATCTTTTCCATGAACGGGATGCCAGCCAGGCACTGACCTCTCTCATGTAAAGTAGCAAATAATGAAGCAGTGTTACTTGAATAATTTCCCCAACAATGCAGACAAGAAGGGATGTATGTAAGATATGGAAGTAGTTCCAAGAAATATCTTGAAGGTAAAACTCCTTTCATTACAACCTGGTAGGAACAGGATGGACAGACAGGAATAGCCTGTCTTGGGTATGACTGAAAAGGAGCTTCATGGCTTTGTGTCTCACTTGCAGATGAATTGCACAAGCCTTGTTTTTGTGCAAAATGAAACCATTTAACTTACAGATAAAACCCAAGGATTGTAACTAAGGTCTGCAGACTGATAGTGAGAGCTGAAATACTCACAGTACTGTGAGATGATGAGAGCACTCCAGAATCAATGGCTTGTGTTCTGTTATCTGGATCAGAAACAAAAAGCACTGCTTGGTACAAAAAGCCTATACTTTCAGTCCACAAGTCTAAATTTAACCTTTTTATAATGCTATTGCATTTCCTACTGTACAACTGCAACACAGCTGTCCCTAACTTCCATCATGTTCCATTATATCATATTTTCTATTTTAGGCCTTAAAATTAGAAAATGCCATCTCCCTAGAGTGAGCATTCTGTTAAAGTGAATAAAATATTTTCACTACACTTCTCTGTGGATTTTTTTTTTTTACAATTAATTTAAAGAACTTTTATTTTTTTCCTCTGTAAAACTATTCTGTAAGCCCAGTATTAAAAAACAGAATGGAACCAAATTTAGAAAATTTCTCATATATGAGCATCTGAGTTAGTTGGGTCATTAATTTTTTGTTTCTTTAGCTTTTCTTTAACCTTATTAGTTTCTACGTGCTTCACTATAATCTTGTCAGTTTCCATAGTATCTGTTAATTGTGCTTATTTCTAGCTGTACAGTCTATGGCTCTTTTGCTGGTGCCTTCCTTCTCAGACAGAGTTATCAAGTTGAATGGAATGGGAAAGTCAACAGAGCTTCTCCTCTGACTTTTAAGCAGGTCCATTGCTGTTGACTTTTAAGTTTCTTTGTGGGAAGAAAAAGTTTTGTTGCTTGGATGGTGCTATTTTGAGGTCTTTCACTTGGAACTCAGTGCTGGCTAGAGATCAAGGAAGGCTGCATATTATTTATACACTTTATATTGTCAGAAGCCTGCTTAAATTTGTAAGACTGATAACTGAAATAAACTGAGATTTGAAGTGGAAAGTGGTTCCTTTAACAGAGAATCCCTTAGGAGTTGCTTTTAGGAAAATTCCATTAACCTTATCTTTGCAATGTCTTTTCCAAATTGCTTTTTTTTTGCACGTGGCAATTGCAGTCAAGCTCTTTGTGAATGTGAGGTTCTAACACAGATTCAGTCATGGAAGTGCTATGCATGCACCTCGTATCATTGACCTGATTGTTGTTCCTATCTACCTCTCATTCAGAATTCACGTTAAAGGTCTCTGTTAGAACAAGGGTTGTAATTCAAGAAACAAAAGCATCTCTGTGCAATAAGACTCTGCTATTCTTAAGCGTGTTTGGATGAGAGCTGTTATGTGGCTATGTGATTTCTTGAATGTGTTACAGGAGCAAAAACTACACCAAAAAAATTCTTTTTTACTGTTTGGATAGCAAAATGACCAGATAAGAACATTACACTAAAAAGCAGCTCAATTGCAACTTCAGATACAATGACCACATGCATATGCAACGCCCCTCTGCCAGATCCCATCTTATTAAGTTGATAATATTTGACTAAATTAAATAACACTTATGTACTCCAGGTGCTTTCTGCACTGTGAAAATTTTAAAATGACTGCAACTTTATTTAGGTCCCTTATGGGATGATCCATTGTTCTTCTCAATAACTTAATCAGATCTATCTCTCAGGAATAGAGCAGGAAGCTTTGCTAGTAGGAAAGTGAAAACTAGTGAAATATTGCAATAATAAAAAGTACTCCCTTGATAATTTTGCTAATTAAATTGTTATGCAAAAATTGTCAAGTGATTTAAATCCCAAGGGAAGACTTGCTGCATTTTTTTGAGATATTCCTACAAGTAGAGCCTTTAGAGTACTCGTAGAACATTGTTTCATGAGGTGCAAATTAAGATTTGTTGTTTTGAAGTTGCATCAAATAATTGATCAGAAACTATAACTGGGATTATAGAGCAAGATCAGAAATTAAATTTAGCAAATAATTGCAAAAATAATTGAAGTTACAAATCCTGAAAACTGGGAAACATTTCCTTTTAATGCCCACAGGGATGGGACTTGTAGCTTTGATAAGGATTAACACTAGGAGATGGGCTGAATGTTGAGAACAGAGGGAGTTTTAGATTGGATTAAAATTAGGACATAACCTATTTTAACAATGAAAACAAAACTTTCAAATCCTGTGCAAAAGTAAATTTTAAGATAAAGGCAAACTGTTATTTCCATATAAAAGACTGCAGTTTCTTAACAATACTTTGCTCATTTACAAATGGCCAGCTAGTAAAACCTCGAGTGTCATATTTCTAGCAAATCTTTTAGGTTCTTACTTAAGCACCTTGTGTCTGCTTGCTGATTGATCTTATTTGGTCTATTATTCATCCATCCATTAAGTAAGTGGACTAAATTTCTAGTTATATGGAAGCAAAGGAAGAGATTTTTACTAGTAATTCTTAGTCGTTTCAAGCCAAGTTTGTCTCAGCGTTCAGTCACTTTTGAAGAATGCTGCACACCTCACCAAAAAAAATTCAGGGTTTGAATTGAAAAAGAGTCCTTGAATTGAAAAAGAGTCCTTGGATTCTGTTGAATTGAAAAAGAGTCCTTGGATTCTTTTACCAGTGATGTAGTCCTGCTTCTGTTGAAAACAAAACTATCACCATTTTATATGAATGAATACTAATTTAGACTCACTGCTATAGATCTGTGAAACACAGAGACATCATGTCAGTCTGCTCAGTATTGGCAAGTTGTGTTGGGATTTAATTTGAACAGTCTGATGGAAACTCATCCTGTACATTAATGAAATGTTTTCAGAATTGCACATATGAAAAAAAAACAAAACCAAAAGTCACAAAGCAGGAACACAGATATTGTGTAGAGCCTCGTGCACTTTTACTTATCAGTATTTTCTCTCACAAATATTCCACAGAACTGGTAAACATTGGATGAAATTCTGCCCTTATTAAGTTCAGCAGCAAAATTAGAAATCCTTCTTATTGGTATGGTAAAAAACCCTCTAAACAGTAGCAAAACCTGTTTAGGCCTTGTCAAAAGCCAATGACACTCCTTTGCCAAGAGGAGTGGTGCACCATTTATTCTCAAAATTATTTCCATTAATTTTTACTCATCTGTCACTGACGTTTAATGTTTCAGAATTGTTTATTTGATTTGAAATGGAACTTATTAAAACCACTCTACTCTTATTGTTTTCTGTAATAGAAGTTTAACTGAAATTGAAGTAAGGAAACTCTAACTAAATGTTTTTACCTTGCTGAAGCTTTGTTATTTGCATTTACTAACTCAGAGTAACGAAAAATTGGAATATTCTTGCAACATATTCTCATCTTGCTAAAACTACATTTTCAGAAAGAAAACTGTTCTTTCAAAACACAAAACAATTCTGATCTCACAAATGCTTATTTAACTACATCTAATTCAATGTAATTTGAAACTAGAATGAAATCCAGAGGGTGCACTACCTACCAGAATTTCCGCATGACTAATCCTGTGCAGTTAACAAGGTTGGGCAGCTCTGTGTATAATTCATGGTTACTCAGAGAGTATCTTGGGTCTTCGAGTACAGCTTCATCTCACAGAATTCAGATTTAAGGTTTGGTGTGAGAAACACAGCACAGTGTACTTCTGGGCTACTGTGGTGCCTTGAATTAGAGCAGTTTTTCTGTTGCTGATGGAAACAGCGTTACTTGCAGCTCTTGGGGAGAGTAGCCCTTTGTCTTCAGAGGTGACCTATAGTTGCAAACATGAAGTTGTGAGAGGACGCTATGATTAATATAGCTTATCTGCAAAAGATAAATCTTGTGGCAGAGAAAATCTGAAACAAATAAGATGTGTCGGGATATGTATTAAATGGGATAATGTCTCATTCCTGTAATTGAAGCACTTATGGGGAATCTAATTAACCTTTCAAATGCTGATTCTCGAGTATTTTTGGCATCAAGCTATATTTCTTGGGGAAAACATCAGATGCCAGCACCAAAATGTTTTGTTCTCTATTTCATATCTCTCTTTGGGAAAACTTTAAGCTCAGCTTTTCCTCGCATCTATTTTATTCTCAGTGTCCATTCTAAAAAACACTTCAATTAAGTGTTATTAATTAAATAATACACTATGCTTGCTCTTATGGCCTGCTCAGAAAATTTCATCACAAGACCTTTCTTTTGCCCACAAGTCCTGAGGGAGTTTAGTCATTTACAAGACCAAGAGTATCTTTTCTTTTGTTTTGTTTTTCGGGTTTTTTTTTTTTTTCCCCCTTTCTCTGCAAGTTATCCTGTTGTTCCCCTCTCC
>JAOXNG010000042.1:35539630-35553421 GCA_028566535.1 Scolopax minor | reverse complement strand
AACCTCAGGTGTCCTTTACGAGTGTGGCTCTACAGACCAGTTAATTAATCCATGGTTGCCACCTTCTTTTCAGAAATACTGTGGTGGGTTTTTTTACCTTCCTGAGGTGGAATCGATCTCGTTGGGACTCATGAGGCAGGGCCCCGTGGGCATGCACCGCTCTCCTCATTGCTGCTACCCGCCTGCCTCTGAGCTGAGGCATGACCGTGGCCCCCGCACCCAGGGCCCGGGACCCCGCATACTGGGGATTTTCCTATGTGTTTTCAGTCAGACCTGACGGGAGAAACAGCAGACCTCAGGCGCCAGGGCGGAGGTGAGAGGTGGGCCGGCCTGTTGGCCCTGTCTGAACTTCTCTGAGGTGCGGGGGCTGGAGCCTTCTGGAAGGTGGAAATGGCGGCTGGGAGGTTGCCTGCAGGATCCTGTAAACCTCTGGTTTTATGGCTTTCCAGAGTGTGTGGTGCGGTGAAGAGCTCTGCGGGCCAGTCATCTAGAAAGTTCTGTGCAGTATGGGGTCCTGTCAGCCATCGCTGAGGCACCTTCCCCTGTCAGCACATTCATTTGAGGAATAAGCATTTCTAGAGCACGAATCACCTTGTCTCTCTCCAAGCGGGTGCTCTTGGGTGAGTTGTTTTATACTTCAAAAGTGCCTGTTTCTTTTTTCTCCTTCTCTCCCTTCCCCTCATTACTAGAGGGATGGATGTTGAGCTGCTGTGTTTTGTGTTTGCCTGATTTCAGATGGATGAATTTTGCACTTGTTAACATAATCAGAAAGTTGTACAAGAACTGTACTTCAGTTTAAAAAAAAAAAAAATCGACCATAGTGAAGGTCATGAATAGATTCAAATGTAGAGCATACCTAACGTGCCTCAGGACCTCTGTCTGTGCTGTATCGAGTAGTTTCAGATAAGTTTCAGATGGTTAGAATTGTTCTAGGTGTACTTCTGTAATATTACTATTTAGCGGAGTATTGTGTAGTTAAAAGATACTTGGTTAGGACTAAAAATAGTGAGTCAAAGCCTCAAATCAAATGTAAGTAAATTAGCAGGCCTTCCAGTGGCTTCCATCTCGGTTATCTGTTTTCACACAGTAGACTGTGCTTTAAGGAGAAAACCTGGTCCTTGAGCTCTCTTGGTACTTAAGTGGTTAAATTGTCCCTTTTGGATCTTGCTGAACAATATCAGTCATCTTATGTTAACAGAAAAAAAGTCTAATCTTTGACAGAAATGAATTACTTCATACGGGACAGCTACATTTTGTCTGATACTTGTTGTCAGCTTTCACTGGGAGATGAGGAGCTAAGAAATAGATTTCATCAAGTTCTGAGATGGGAGGAAATGAAATCTTAGCAAAGAAAACAAGTTATGCCTCTAAAAGGGATTGTACAAGCAAGAAGATCTATTGGATGAAAAATGAATGTTAAAATCATTTGCCAAAAGATTACTTAGGCAGTGCTCGGGAGATGGGAAAAAGTGGAGAACCCTAATGTTCCTAGTTTAGTAAATGCCTGTTTAAGACACCTGGGTTTGTTGGTTGGTTTTTTGTTTGGTTTTTTTGTTTGTTTGCTTAAATCATCTGTTGGTTTTTTCTGTTTCTCCACTTTCATGAAACTCAAGTGAGTTGCCTGTTCACTTCTCTCATAGATCTACAAAATAAACTTAAAGATTGTGCTGTAGCATACACAGTTTTGCACGTAGTTTCTCTCCTGATGATATTCCACTTTTTTCAGCCACAAGACCAATCAAATATAGCTAAACAATTATTTTAGATTAGATTAAAAAATGGTTAAAGGTGCACAGCATGAGGATAGTTTTTACTTCTCTGCTTCACTTCACCTCTCCTTGATAAATTATTTTTAGTCTTCCATGACCTCTGGAAGATGAAGCAAAATGCAGACTGGGATTTGATTTGGAGAACTTGGCAATACATTTATCCCAGTTCAACAAATATCAAATCTGTGAATAAAATGTAGCACTTCTATGGCTCAGGTCATCTTTTCTGAAGGATAGTGTGCGAAGTACTTTTCAAAAAGGAAAGACAAAGATAAAAGCTCCAAAATAAGTTAACATTTACAAATTTCTCAAAATATGTTTTTGTACCCAGAAAACAATAAATATTTTTCTTTTGAAGTTGTAGTTGTCTTCTGTGTCCCCTCAGTCACTCTATGTGGAAAAAAGCTTTAAATTGAGTGATTGCTATTGTGCAGTTTCTTGGTTTGTTTTTCTCTAAGGTATGAAGTTTAGACTTCGAATGAAAAAATAAGCCTGCTAAAAGGACTAGATTGCAGGTGTGTTTACTTGATGCAAACTAGAGTTCAGTTTTGGTTTTGCTTCTTGAGTTCTGAACATAAAGCAAATATTATCATAAAACCTGATATTTTGTTCTGCCATTTTTAGGGTAATACCTTAATGAAAGTATACTTGGGATCACATTACTTATTTTCTGCTCAAATGCTGTTGAGCGTTTTGAGAAAATGCATGTGGTCAGGAAATTACTTTTGCTCAGTCCTAAAAACAGTATCAGATTCTTTGAGTGACCTTGGTGTTTCCAGTCAGCTGATCACAGAGGGATAAAAGCATGGATAACATCAACTGTTGTCTTGTTTTACTGACTGTTCTCTTCCCTGAAGAGAGCTGATGCTTCTGGCTGAAATGTCAGAATGGAAGTGGGTGGTTGAAATTGCTATTTTTAGCTTTTTACTTGTAAACAATTTTCAGTTTTTATTGCTCATCAAGACAGAAGTAACTTTGATTTATTTATGGGCTGAGTAAAGCAAATAAGACTGCTTGCACTAATGTCTCCAAGAGCTAGGGAAAAAAAATCCCAAAGTTATGGGATATTATACATTCCTTAATAAATTGAAAAATAGGGAACATTATTGTCTAGTCCAGTCTGACTAAAAGAAACAGCAGCTGAAGAGTTAATTATGAAATCTGTCTGATTATTCTACATCTCTTGCCTGTGTTTGAGGGGTCAGGTAAGTGTCTAGGGAATTACAGATTTATTAGCAATATGCTGTCATAAACAGGAAATGTAGTAATATAAGCCTCCATGGTTAGTCTGTGTTTCAGGAGATTTTGTTGACAGGATGGGGCCCTTTCCATCATTTTAGGAGATTTGGTTGGATGCAACTAAAACAGGCGATTAGGCTCAGTGGATGTGTTGTCTTGTGCAGCTTACACAAGAGTTAGCCAATATATACCCCATATTAGTTCTTCGTTTAGTGCAAGAGACAAAGTGCTACTGAGTGGACATCAGATTAGTACATGATAGTGTTTTCTGTGCAGTTTCACTGTCTTGCTGTGCATATTTTTGTGTGCTTGTTGACACAGTGCTTGTTTCAGTGCAAATTTGCTAAAACACTGCAAAATTAAAGATTTATGTTTTTACATGTCCTTTTTACCTGAATTTAGTGATTGAACTTACAGAATCGTATCTGTTGATGTTCATTTGAAGAGTTAGCAGTTTATTTAGTAGTAGAGCTGCAGTCTAATGTACTGCTGCAGAAAAATCGTATGATTCAAATTACCATGTGAAATGTGATTAAATCATCAGAGGAACCATGTTTTCTATTAGTACTTTGTTTTTAAATAATACAGAATTAACTTAATATGAAGAAATCTGACCTCCCTCTGCTATTAATATTGTCCAGAGATGTTACAGCAAGAGGAAAGTAATGCAACTAAGAATTGAGGGAGGTAAGAAGAAGAAAAAGAAGAGGAAAGGAAAAAAATATTGCGGACTTTGCTTGATAACTACCTTGCAGCTTTTTGGAATTTTTATCCAAATACATAAAGCTTTGTCCCTATCTATCTCCACATTAACTCTCCTCTGGGATTTACAATATGACATTATATATTTGATCGTTAGGTACGTTGAAGTAAAATATCTAGGTGATTGTGATGTTTTGTAGTATAATGTAGCTTGATTTAAATAATGCAAACATTTAATAATGGCTGAACATGGATTATATGTAGTACTTGGGAAGATGTGTGATTCTAACATCAAAAAGAAGGCTATAGGAATGGAGGAGTGCTGAAGATGGCTTTTATTTTCACAAGTTCTGTGTAGATCTGTGATCCTGCTGTGTGTCTCTTACAGTTTTTAATCCTTGATTGTGGTAGTGCTGGTATTTTTATGCACATGAGAACTTGCTTTTCCTTTTTCAGTGGTCACAATCATTTTGATGGGGTACAATTACAGCAATTTAATAATTTGAAACAGCTATTTCAAATACTAAAAATTATTTCTTAAATTAGCTTTACATATGTTGTTACTCTTATTAACCATTGTTGAGGCTACAATATTGAATTTATGACTATATAGACAGAATGCCGGAGCACCCATACCCTCTTACATAAGGTATCAAAATGCTCTATTCTGGACAGCTTTGCTGTCTATAGTGATGGGGCAAAACAGATAATATGTTGAAAATAGCTTTCAAAACAGATGAAAAACGTTGCTGTAGGGAAAAAAAAAAAAACCAAAACTGATTCTGAAGGGTCCTAAGTTTTACCAAAAGAGTTACACGTCAATTGTTAAAATGTAGGTCAGTCACGTTGAGACCAGTGCTGTGCTTGAATCCAGCTCTAATCCAGCTTGAAACCAGCTTTGTGTGATGTTCCTATTGTGCCATCAGATGGATGTTTTGGTCCCCATTAGCAACTGGCTTGCTCTGGCTGCATTTGCTTCTTGGAAGAACTGCAGAGTATTTGAGCTTATTGTAATGAGACATTGACCCATATCACATCTGAAAACATTGATCTTCAGAAGAAGTTGTCTGAGTCTAGACTGCGGAGGAAGCAATTTTTCATTTGTCATAGTATTTGTCATAGTTGGCCCTGTCTGTCCATTAGGGCACAAGGTGTCAGTATACACCAAAATCCATAACTGTAAACTGAAAGACTGGGACTATAGGCTGTTCTGTGATTTCTGTAGTTAGTGGAGATGGTTTTGGTTTACTTGTATAACCTATTGTTTCTTAGGCAGTTTAGGGGCTGTTGTTCTTTAATGTTTCTGTGATTAGCATTTGCTTGCACTGTCTATCTAGTTAGTCACCTTCACCTCCTGACATTGTATTAGTATTTCATTATTTGATTTTAACTGTATTTTCACTCTTCCAACAACTGTCAGATGTACCTTGTGATATGAAGTAATGGTTAAAGGGTATGCTTGAATCAGCACTTTGGCCTCCTGCTTGTGCCCTGTCATTGACTAGCAATTATACCTGTGCAGCTGCTACAATATCTCCTGGGCATAAAATCTCAATGAACAGTGGCTTTTCTTTCTCTTTATAAATATACCCATTACTCCTACCATGGAAGTTTTACTGAGTGGCAGGGTGAATAAAAAATACCAAAGAGCTTAGATTGTGGAGAGATCATCACAGAAGAATGTGAATTGGTGGTTTTAGTTCTGCTTCTCTTCTGAGATGTATGTCCCCCAAACAGTGAATTCAAGACCATGCGATGAAAAACATTGCTGCTTTCTGCAGAAACTGTGATACCTGAGAAACTGCAGAAAGGACTGGTTCAAGCAATGTCTGAAGCTTTGGGAAATGTTGATAGTATTGGAAATTATCAAAAGCATGTTCTTTTCAAAACTACTGCAGAATACATCCTTGATAAATTTAAGCATTTTCAGATGATATCTGAAAAATCTGATGGGGGATGGGGGTGTATCTGTCTCTGGTTTCTGAATGTTGAGGAAGAGAGGGCTCCAAACCACCAAACTGGTTTTGGCTAAATACCTTAAATTGCCAAGCAGCTGAGAAGTCGACCAAGAGAAGAGGATTCTGACATTTGTCAAGTGAGATGAATGCCACATGAAATAAGCAGAGCTGAATGAATAACATAGTACGTTGAGTAGCTCAAATCTTTGAGTCAGGGAACTTTCTGTTTGGATAGCATTGATGAAAGAGACCCCCTAATTAAAGTAGTTAAACTGAGTCGCTCTTGTAACTCAAACATGGGGATACATTGTCTATAGATTTTCTATGTTACATATGTATTATTTATACATATTACCCATACTGCAATTCTGAATGAGAATGTGAGTGTTCTTCTGCAGGTCTATGCAACAAGGGCCTTACAGACCCTTTTATATAGAAGTGGAATTATTATTTTAAGTCAGCAAGTGGAAGATTCAAATCCATAAAAGCCATTAGACTGATTATCGTCCTGTAACACTGTCAAAAATTATCTTAATTGGTGAGTGGAAGCCATCCTCTACTAACAGCTTTTCTTTTTAATTGAAATTTTGCCAAACTGGTGTCACTGAGATTCTGTAGTGAGTATTTCCACTGTGAGGGTGTTTTTTACTCAGTGATGCTGGGGGTAGAATAGTATTTTATTGTGGCTACTACATAAGGACTGAAAGTTTTCAAGTGATTAGCATGGTAGCTGATGGGAATTGGTAAACTGATACTGAGAAATTTGTGCTGAATGGTGTTACTTGTCCAATGTCAACGTCTGCTAGTGTTTTGAGGCTGTATATTGTTTCTTCAGCAATGGCTGCCTCCCATTACTTTTATTTTTATTTTTTAGTTTGGGGCAGAGATGGGTGAGGAGGGTGATCAGATTTAGAGCTGTACCTCTGTCAATACTTTTGAGAAATTGTTTAGTTGTTCAGTTTGTGGAATGATGTAAGATGTATAGCATTTCTTCTATCTGCAGATTCATATACTTGGATGGAAGTGCAGTTGTCTATTAAAACTTGTTGCTTTGAATATGAATGGAAAAGGAAGCTCTCCACAGAGTACTTCCCATTTTCCTTCATTCCAGGTAGATTTCCATAAAAGCTTCTTGAAATCATTAATTTCACTGAATGGATTTAATGTGTAGATCAATCAGAATGTTCCAATGGATACAGAAGGTTGCTATGCTTTCACTTGCTAGATAGCTCTTGCTTTTGTTTATTTATTGGTTGATTCATATAAATTTAAAGAGTGGAAACTGATTACCTCTTCAGGACAGAGTACATATGAATATGGAGTGACAATTAATGGTTGTAATGCTAAATGTCTGCCACTTTAACTTCCAACACTGACAGAAAGCCTTTAATATCTAGATATATATGACCTGGAGAATATCCTCTCATGTAATTATATGGAAATTATATATGTTGATATTTTAGTCTGTTTGCAACAGGAACAGAGCAGAAAAAGAGGTACATAAGCTTTTAGTAAATAAAACATGAAATGTATTCTGCTTTGATTTTTGTGGGATATGTAGCTATTTAATTTTGTTAGTGGTGAGTCTGGATACAGTTAGATGGTAATTTTTTTGTTAAACTTTGTAAAACTTTCTGTTTTGGTCCATGTTAACACTTCTAACTAGACTTTTGAGCTAAACATAGTATTATGTGGCCTTTTGTAGTAGAGATCTTGTGTCTAAAACTGGGGATAGAGACAGTCTTTTTAAGCATGATCAGACCAGTTCAACGTTATTTTAAACGTTTGTCACTTAGTTAAATTATAGTGAAACCCAGATCTATGACCTACTGGTCTGCCTATGTAACTAGAAAGATTTTGTGCTTATTATAATAAATTAGAACATTTCCATACAGCAAGGAAGCTGTGCTGTGTTAGTGAGAGTTGTCACTGTCTGTACTTGGAATTTGCACAGCTGCTACAACCATTGTCTCTTAAACAATACTGAAGAAAATGTGAACAATTCCAGCTCTTGAGTGTAGCTGCATCATAAAAAGTGCTCAGAGTTATTGGCTATTTGTCCCATTGTGCTCTCTCATACTATAGCTGATGGAATAGATGTCAAACATAACACTTAAAGCATAGTGGGTACAAGTAGTGATAGATCCAAGCAGTGTATAACAAGCTGTTTGAATAGTACCTTTAATTGTCCATTGCCCTTTGTTGTTTCAGTTACTCTTACATATTTTAGATATTATTTCTTTGTGTTTGTTGTTACTCCTTAACCACTTTTGTCAAGCTCCAGGTCTGCATTTCTTTAACTGACTATTGGTGAGGTGTTTATAGCCATGAAGTCTCCAGTGACAAGTTTGTGCCTCATCACCTATGACCCAGTGCCTGTAGTCCTCTGGGCCATATCCTTTGTCATCACTTCTCAAGGCCTCAGCGATCCCATCAGGCTTGTATTTCTCACCTTTCTGTTTTAAGTATTGTAGTCCAAAATGTACCCACTTGGGGACCTTCTTTATTGCCAAGTGTTAGGATATTGTCTTAGGCTTTAGACTTGCTACTGAGATGTGTTTGTTTGCAGGCAGATAAGAGGAAAAGACTCTTCTGTCTATGCAGTATCATATAGGGGATTCATCCTGGTAGAGGAAGTTCTCTCTTCCTTGGAGTGGAGGCTTGTGTAACTCCCAGTTTCCCTGGAAGTGAAGTGTGAGATGGTAATGTGTGTGAGGTAAAACCATGGAGAATGCTCTGTAATCATAGATACTCTATTAGAGGCAAAGAAAAAAGCTGCATGCCGTAATAATGTATCACTAATCATAAAATCTTAAAGGAGATGTATTTAATGTGTTAGAGCTGTGTACTCAGAGCTTTTTCACCAGTCTGTTAACCAAGATGCCATGAATAATGTATTGTAAAAACCTGTAAGCCAAATTGGTTTTGGGAACATTCTAGCAGTTCTAAGTATCTTTGAAGCTTTATCATTACAGAGGTTTGAAATTCCATTGACAATTTTTTAAAAAAATAATTATTTATTTTCAGTGTAACTACTATGGGCAGACTTGACTGTTTTGCAAAATGAGTATCTTTATGAATGTTTCCGTGACCCTTTTATTAAGCAACCAGCTGTGCTTAGTAGCAAAGTAGATTTTAGTTCTTTTATAGCAGATGAGATTATTTAACCTGAAGCAGAGTGATTGTTTTTATTGAAAAGGGCAGATACCTTTCTATGGACTTTTTTTTGCCAAATACAGTTATGGCTATGAAAACGCAAATGCAGTATTTTTTTTTTGTTTTTTATTAAAACGATATTACAGTTCCTGAAATAATTTACTTAAAGGCTGCAAAGTTTCTTTTGAGCATATTAATAATTCAAACCCCGGTGGATACATGGCATTAAGTAAATTGCATTAACAATATACTCAAGAAAAAGACAAATTGGAATGTGTATGCTTTTAACTTCTTTTCTTCTGATAAATTTGATATTATCAAGCATCTGATGAAGGCTTAATGGTTGGAGTAGGAAGATCTCCTTTAAAAGTCACTTTGTGTAATAATTGCAGTGCCTTCCTTGCCACTGATGTCCCTCCATCTACCAGAAGGCCTTGATAGCACTTGGACTTTGGACTGTTAGCATTTATGGAAACATTTATCAACAGAGAAAACTCAGATGATGACATAACTTTTAAATGCAGCCTGCTGGGAAATTATCCAACCTGGACAAAACCCAGCTTGGCCAGGATTTCAACAAAGCACAGAAAAAGTATTATAAACATGCAGTCTTGGACTGTGTTTGCTTGTGACTGAGTTCAGGTAAAACTGGGTTTTTCCTCCCGAAATTGTGTTTTCTTTTTTTTTCCATAAATTGATTTTCCCTCTTAGCTTTTTCTTACCATTTTTCCCATTCTTAATGTCTATGTCTTACTTAAAAAACAGTAAGTGAAGGGTGAGTCATATAGAATAAAATAATATGGACATTAAAGAATATAATTCATTGGAAGAAGTCTGCTTCATCCCAACATATTAATGTCCAGCAACTCCCATTCTGCAGCCTTTCACCTATTAAATCACATGATTTGCAAGAGGAAGAATACACAGATTTGATCTTTTATTGTAATTCTGAGTCTAATAATGCAATTAAGATTATCTTACAAGTTCATTTTCAAGTAATAGTAATTTTTTCATTCATTACAGTAAAATGAAAAAAATATTGGATGTATTTTTTTGTCATTTTGGATGTCACTGTGATTTCTCTTAAATTTTTTTTCCTTGTGTTTCTGATCAGATAGCACAACAGAAAAACCAGAAGGGATATGTTTTTAGTTTGTATAAGCTAAAAAGAATGAAGTTACGAGTTCTTTTTAATCTTCTTAACATACTGTAATTTTTACACCACAATGATATATTTAGAGACAAGCATGATTTTAAACAAAGGTATTGGAATGATCCTTTTTTATCAAAATGGCTTGCAGAGGAATGTCTTTTTCATACATCCAACAAACACTCATCTGAATATGACTGCAGACCAATTACTTGAAGTTGTTCCAATGATAGTGCAATATCTCATTTATCAAAATCCAAATCACAATATATATTTAAATCAAATTTTCCACATTCATATTTCAAGTATTCTAGTGCTAATAAGAGCAGAGGTTTGCCATAAGTGAGACTGAAAAGTTTCAGTGATACCTGCTTTCCTAGTCATGATGCATTACAGCTTTAAAGGTTAATGTAAAAGTGTGAGATGTCGTGATGGAATTTGTGAAATTTTAAAACTTTTTCCTTACTGAGCACCTGGCAGCAACTTAAGCTTTAGATGTCTCTTTCAAATGTATTGGATATATATCTGTTGACTTTCAAACAATTCAAGAATGATAAGAGTTTTCAATGAAATACTGATAAGCAAGTGCAAGCAGAAAATCCTAAATGCATTTCAAAAATCTATGGAGTCTTACTATATCTAGGATACAATACAGGCAAGGAAAAAAGCCATACTTTCAAAAAGGATGACTGTAATTCATGAGTTATCTTCATGAACTCAGCAGAACAGTTATCCTCCCAACCCTCAGTTGTTTCAAATCCATCATCCAGAAAAGTGTCACTTCTACTGTTTCCACCTTGCAATATGAAATAATTGTAGATTTTAAAAGTACAAACTGTTCATAGTTGTGCAAATACTTGTGTTGGTTTTTTGGTTTTTTTATCAAGAGTAACATCAAAAGTAAAAATTGCTATTTTTTTGACAAAATATGGAATTATTAAAAAGTTGTTCAGGCAGGGTTTTTATAGGCTAACCAAGAATGTTTTTTTTTTTTTAACATGTCAGAAAGCGACCTGCTTTCTGTGAGTTGATTTGTTCAGGAATGTTTTAAAACGTGCAGAGAGACCAAGTTAAAAAGGTGCGCTGGAGGCTGCAATGGTTATTTAGTCTGAGAGATGCAATAAGAAGCCAGTACCAGCCAAGTTAGTAGGCTGAGCCTTTATATGATCACGTGTCAAAGGCTTGGCCTCCACTGCTCCTTAGAACACATGAAGTGTCAATGTCATTGAGTTCCTCTTTTCCAGTTCTCTGATTTTCTTTCTTAGGAGTTTTATACTCCTCCTTGTGGGCATTTCTTTTGAGCAACTAATTATTATGTTAGGAGTAGCTGCACTGTTCTGCTTGGGTTTAGTGCTTTTATCTTGCATTCCCTTAGATCACATACCTTCTCATGCCGTAAAAACAGCTTTCTTAGCAAAAGTGAGCCTGAGCCAAGGCCATGTACCTGTGCTGCACCAAACTGGCCTTCATTTGCAGACAGCTGAATCTCTGGCTTGAGTGTTACAAGACTGTTTAATTTATCAAGAAAGAGGGGAAAATGTTTTCACTTAAGCATCTTGGGAGCAAGCTTTTCACTGAACTTGGCATGCAATTTGTAGTACTCTGGACTACCCTGCTCTCCAGCAAATATAATGTTCTATTCAAAATACTTCAGCTGCTCTATTAATCTTTGAAGTAGTAAACAAATTTGGGAGGAGTAATTTTGTTTACTGATATCTCATAATAACCTATTTTGTATAGCTGAAAGGAACAAAATGTTAGAAAGAAAAGTATATGTTTTCAGAATTGACCTCTGACTTGAAGAGCTCACTTTCAAATCAGTCACAGTGTTTCCTGGCCTGTGTGCTGATGGGTTTGTTCTGAGCAGCAGGTTAACACAACATTGTAAAAGTGTCCATTTGGTGCAGGATGATGTTAGACACCCATCTATTGAAGCTTTGCCAAACATTCTTCCCTCAAATGGCTCCTTGAGGTTAATTTCAAGCGAGCTGATTAAATAATATATAAATCTGTAGTTTCAAGTTGTTCATAGCCCATGAAAATTTTGAAGGTACTTGGATTGCGTGCATAAAAATATGGCTATATCTGTATTAGAGTGCTTGTATGTAAACATATGCAACTTAAGTCAGCTGGAAACAATTTTAGCATCAGGACTTTTGATCCCCATAGCCTTGTAATGTTAGCACAGAAATTATAATTAGTTATCTTCAATACAAATATCTTTGTGCAAGATGGGAAATTACTGCTCATTTTATTTGACTCCAGATTTTTTTAATTGCCTGTCCTGCTTTGAAGGAACTGAGGTGAATAGTCTGCTCTGCAGATCTGACCCATTAATGTCGAGGATATCACTTTTCCTAAGATAAAAAATTGGTTCCAGAATTGTGTATTCCGCATCTTTGTCCTTCAATGTATTTCTGTCTTAGATTTGCATATAGATTGTGACACGTGGAACAAGGTCAGCAGAGACAGAGATGAGGTTTCTGTTTTCATGTTAGTGTTTAATATGTAAACAGAAGTAGTCTATCAGTTGAAGCCTGTCTAGTTTACTGGAACTGGTATTTTACTCCACCCTAAAAAAAAATCAAACAAACACATGCACCTATTAGCCACTTCTCATGTGAAAGCAAGTATATGCAAATTCTTCAGTAGATATTTTGCATAACTATGTTAACAGGTAAGGTTTTTTTGTAATTTTTAGTTTATTGATTTCTCTTTGCGCTCTGGGTTCATTTAGTGTAATGGCCTCGCCATCTCTAAATGACAGAATGTAGTTCCTTTGGAAAGTCATGCTTCAGGGTGTTTGGTTCGTTTCAACTACAGGCAGAAATAATTTGAGTGTGTATCTCCCATTTCAGTGTTTATGAAGGGATGCTGTTTTTCCTTAGTAAGGCTATTAAATCTGTTATGATCTTCCACAGGGAAAGTTAATATATACAGAAGGCAGCAACCTGGAAGTGTGCTTAAAAAATTAATGTTTGCCTTCCAGTAATATTTGGTGTGAGCTGTTAGCTTTCAGGATGTGCCAAATGAAATCAACAACCAAATCAATCAACAAATGAAATCAACAATGTAACATACACTGGATTATTGTACATCTTTTTCTTCTAGAAATAAGGCAATTATTTAGTGGGCTTACTAGACAACTAATAAATTCAGTAGGCTTAGTTGTTCAAGAGTCTGAAATTAAGTCTTTGCTTCAGAAATAAAATGGTTGCTTATTGCAACTGAGCTGTGAGGGTGGATGAATGGAATCGAATATACCACCAGAAGTTTGAGAATAATCTTCAGAAATCCTTATTTAGGAACCATTTATGTTTCAATGATTGTAGTAACTATTAAAACCAGTAAGCATTCTGCTACACAGACATATTACCTGGACAGAATAAAGAGCACAAAGAATTTCTGTAATATGACTGGATTTACCAATTAAAGAGGAGTTGAAATTTTCCAGTCCTATAGTTATGGGATGCTTGGGATGAATCAAGATGTCCTTTGGTGTTCTTATTCTGCTTAACCCGCTACATAATACACTTTATTTATAACTTTACAACCAACTATCTGTTAGTGATACCATATAGCTTGGTTAGTGAGTTTGATGCCAATTGCTTAGCTTTCCGGAGTTCTTTTCATACCAAATTCCATCTTTTAAAAACTCACCTTCCTTAATGAATTTGCGTTCCTGAGACCAATTTTCATCCTGACCAGCCATCAAAGTGATTACTTTTTTAGAAGTTAACTGGCAATAGGAAAGTAATATTCTCATAGTGGGTGGTCTAAGAGTATTTCCCTTGAAATAGCTCTTCAAATGTTTACC
>JAOXNG010000042.1:35485643-35523592 GCA_028566535.1 Scolopax minor | reverse complement strand
CCCCAAGAAGTAGTAAAATATTCCTAAATGGCAGAAATATGAAACAAGATACGACTTTCAGAAGCCTGTATTCCCAGGCCTGTGTTAAATATATTTGTGTATTTGATGGCAAAGTGAGTTGACTCCTTTACAGCTTCAGTTATGGCCATTTATATGTGACAGAAATTCTAGTCTATTTCTCCCTTCTTAGAATAGTTGGAAAGACAAAATTTTATTTTATAAAATAAGGAACCAGATATAAGCATGTACATTTTCTGGGGTTTCCAACCTTGGAGGGTGTTTCTGTATGTATGTCAAACAGAACTTTGTAAATTTCCTTCCAAATCCAAAACAACATTATTTCCATTTTAAATTCTTGATAATAAACATAATTCTTAATAATAATTCATAGTAATACAGGAGGTTTCACTTACAGCTGTATCAGGTAACAAATATATAACAGAGTTATGTGAACTGTGAGGGTTTCAGATTATGAAGAGGAATGTGGGTGTCAGCCTCTTTAACAGAAAACAGGAATAGGAAGGTGGTAGTCTCTGTGAGTAGGTAACAGTCTTTCACTTATCCCAGTAATAGTATGGTAGTTCTTTGTGATCTCTGTAATCTGATTTTTTTTATATTCTGGCATGGATGTCAAAGCCTATTGCAAGGTAGGAATCTAACATTCCCAGTATTCTAGAACTCAATAGAACTTGTGATTTTAAGATGTGAAGTGAAATATGAGTGCTTCCACAACTTTTTTTTGATAAAAATTGAGAATGAAACCTTTTGTTGGTTTAGTTTTTACAATTCATTGCGCTAAGAGATTAATGAACACCGTGCCAGCGTTGTTGTATTTGTGGAGAGGGGAAAACTCATTTTGGAATCCTGGGATTCAAAAACAATTTGTCTCTTACTTCAGTCTGTCCCTAAAAGCTTTAAGGGGCCTGTAAATACCTTTGTTTTTCCTCAGATCATGCTTCTTCCTGATTTTCCCAGTGCGCCAGGAAAGGATAACTTGTACTGGAGAAAATAAAATTGTCAAATCTTCCTTTTCCAGTAGTAGTCAAATGGATTGATTCAGTCTTGAGGGAAATGTGAAGAAATACGGTCGATTCCGTGGCCATAAATACAATCGGCATGCAGAGCTCATAGAAAAAGAGGCTCTTAGTATGAAGTCAATACGTTTTAATTATTTATTTATTTTTAAAGAATGTGGAAACAGTACAAGGATGTCCCAAGTTTATTCAACATTATTCTTGAGTTCTCTAAGCGGGAATTATACTGTGGAACTGGAGAGATCTTGATTCATAGCCAAGTACTCCAGCTCTTCCTGATCATTGCATTGAGATTGAACTAATGAAAAATGTTTTGCCAGACTGTATCAAAGTGCTGGTATTACCTTCCGTGGTAAGATACTAATTTTGAAAAAGGTGGCCTTCTATTCTGTGTTCCTGTAGGTTTTGTAAAATCTTATACTTAAACAGAAAATGCAAAGATAAATGACCTAACACCTGATAAATATAGCTGTCAAGTTGATTGTCATCTGTTCTCTAATTAATTTTTAATTCTTGTTTTGAAATGTTGCTTCCTAATGAAAGCTTGAACACATTTTACTTTTTTCAGGAAGAATATGTAGTAAAATAGCTGTAGACTAATAATATGTGAAATACTGTATAAAGAAATGAGTTAAATAGACAGAAAATTAGTCTAGGATTTTTCCTTCTCATGTTGCCTGTCTGAGTACGTACCATTAGTAGGAGACATAGTGGCTGTTTCCTACTTCAGATGCACAGTTAAAAATAGCTTTCTTATCTGATAATTTTAGTAAGTGAAATGCAGCGGTCTTTCCAACTAACAGGAATTTGACTCTTTTATTTTTGGGTGATATGCAAATGTATCCCTATGATGCCTTTTAGGAAATTGTTTTCCCACCTAACAGTAATTTCAGTCTAACACCCACAAGCCACATTCACTGTTCTACTCTTGCCACTATTGCATGTATCTTGAATACTCTTAACTGAGTCTTAACTGACTAAAGGCACCATTGGCCAATCCTATTTTATTGAGTCTTCTTGTTATACCAGTGGATTCAGACTGATGAGTCACTATTCATTTCATTTGAAAGTTTGCATGTATGTATTTTATTTTTTTTTGCCGTTGTACCTGCCAGCTAAAAATAGCTCTCTAGCAGAAATGACAGAAGACAATTTATGAAGAAATAATAAAATCTACTGCTGTGAACATGTCGCTTCAGGCAAAAACAGTTGCTTATGCTGGCTGGAATGTTACTCTGATGTCTTTAAATAATTTCATTAGTCAATAAGATATGGTTTAATTATTTAAGTGACAAAAAAAGATGAGCTTTTGGTATTTACATCTACCCACTGTTTACTCTTTTTAGAATATTTCTTTATATTAGAGCTGCAAGCACTTGCAAAACCCCATCTGGCAGACAAAATATCTTTTTGTTTACAAAAACAGAAGCTTTTAGCCACTGCAAGCTCTTGAATGTTTCCTGCTGGGATCCTAAGCTAACATTTTTTGCCAGCAGGCACCACTTTCAGCTCGTGGGAACCTGCTGTCACCGAAAGAGGTTTTCCCTCGTGTCTTTCTTCTTTATTGCACCATCTGAGGTGACTGATCCTTAGGAGAACCCCACTTATTGTCTTTCTGAAAAAGCAGTCTGGTATGCACTTGTACACATTTCCTGCCTGGACTAGTTTGTTTCAGCCCTTTGGTATCACCCCTCTCCTTGGCCAGCAAACACCTATTTCTCCTCAGAGGAATTTCATCAGCTCGCTATCAGTTCAGAGACTCTGTCTTAGAGCATGACCTCAAATAACTTCTATACGTTGTGTGCCTACCAGCACAATATACTTGGGTGGCTGCACGGTAACCTGAGCTCAATTTGTTTATGGATGCTCCGTGCAGTATGCAGAGTATAGAAGTGAGCTTGTTTGCAGGAATTACAGTCTTTGCCTGTTGTAGTGAGCCAGATGAGCTGCTACATAATGATGCTTACACTTCCCTGTTGAGCAAAAAGTTGAGATGGTACAGAGTTTGGGAGATGGGAGGGGGAAGAGGAAGTGTTATGGCAAATTGACCATGAACAAAACAAATTTACTTGTTTCTCCTGGGTTTTTGATTATACTAAAATCTGTCAGAAAATTGAATTGCTTGTTTGCTACCCAAATTATTCTCTGTTATGGGATGCTTGCCAGACTGATTTTTATCCTTTTTTTTTCTTTTTTGAAATAAAAGGTTAACTGAGGTAGAAACTGCAGATTTTGAAAATGACAATATATGCCTCAGTTACACTGAGTGCATGAAGAGAAAATTATGAGAAGGTGTTATTTCACATCTTCATTACCATCTTTATCTTACATCTCTTAATTTATTCTTTATTGCATGAGGAAGATAACAATGACAGTGTGATTTTACACATGATATTTTCTTAAGGGAAGCAATGAAAGCATAATTTAAGAGGACTAGAAAAAGACCTTGATAGTATTTTGGGAAGGACTAATTTGGATTGGCTGGAATAATTTGGTAAATCTCATAAGTGGAATATTCCATATTCTTTATTTCTAACTCTTCTTCAGACCATATTTGTCTCTCCTTTAAAACCAAGCTTACCTTTGACTTGTGTGGAATCAATGTTAGAAAAATACTGCATTCTTTGGAATCTTTCTGCAAATTCCAGTAATTCCAACATCTTTGTAGCATTCCCATCTGCTGCAAATTAAGTTCAGGAGGTAACAAACTTGCTCCTTGAAATTTCTTCAAAACACTGAGACAGTTTTTCCCTTGCAAAGAAACCTGTACGTGGTGTGTGATCTGAGGCTTATTTTAGTGCAGTGGAATACATCTTTTTCAAGAATATGGCAGTCAGTGTAGAATTGTAGAAAAATATTTCAGAAGTTTGAACTGATACAACAGTGTGTGAATAACATTATTTTAGGTGCAATTATCATTATGTGGCACAATCCATCCATTTGTTTTCCTTGTATTGTGTATACACTCCCATTTTTGTAACTCCTCTGGCATTTCAAATGAGAACAGCAAGGCTTTGATAGTCACCTGCAGGATCAGCTTACTTGAAGCAGAGTGTTTTTTTTCCTTTTACCTGTAGGTCTTCTAAAGTACAAGTATTTGCTAAATTATGGTAGTGGCACTGTAACTTTTTTGGACTGGGATATGAGTAGTCTACCATTCCACAGGCTTAAGCAATTACTCTAGATGTATAGGTAGGGTAGTTTTGCCTTTGACAAAGACAGTTACTCAGATATCTTGATGAAAAATAGCAAAGGTAATGAATTGCTGTCTTTTCTCAGGAAGATTCCAAAAAATTCTGTGTATTAAATATAAAAGTAAGTTTCTTCTCGTATGGAGATTCAGGCTTTTCAGACAGAAGACTGAATTTATCCTTGTGCTGAGCAGTTTTTCATAATGATGACAAACGTAAGTTTGATTTCTTTCAGGCTTGTTGAGCTGTTATCCTAGTGACTTGGAATTCAAATACATCTCTGTAATAATACTTTTCCTTGACTTAGTGGTAGTGTTTAAAAGCATCAATCATGACTTACTATTACCTTGAATACCCTGGAAGAAACAGACTATGTAGCATTAGCTGGACAATTTGTCTCTTCCTACCAATGCAGAATTACAGGTTGCTTGAATAGCTTTGTTCCTGGAACAAGTAAGTTACTTAATGAAAAGCAGTTAGCTCAAATTTAAACATAACTATGACTTTGAGGGGGAGAACTACAGGTCCTGTGAACAAAGTTTTAATCAAATGCATTAAGTAATGAAAATCTGATAACATCTATACTTTGGTTGAATATGTCACTGAGAATTCAGATAATTTCAGTCTTCAAATAATTGTACTCTTTCCCATTAAATCGGAGGATTTCCTTTCTGTTGTATTCCTACACATCATGTAAAAACAGCAAGTTATCAGCGTTCACCCAGCAGTACATTTAATTTAGTAATTGATTATTTATGATTAAGTACTACTGGAATTCAAGTAATTTCTTTTGGATCTGGCTATATTGACAACTCAAATATGTAATATTGCTGCTGTACTGTTTTCCTGATAGAACAGAGTCTGCTCTCTTTAGATTCACCCTCTAGGTAGCTTCCATCTTTCTTTGGACTGAAAAGCAGGAACTTGCATAGTTCATGAAGATTTAAAAATAATTATTGCATTCATATTCTCTGCCACTGTGAAATAGGGGATCATTACAACTAAGCTTTTCTTCCATACTGCATATAGAGAAGATTGAACTAATTCCTTGTAGTTCTCTCTGTTTCTCTTTTTTGAAAAGCTGTGGCAAGAGGAATCATGATTTCATCTTCTGATTATCTGTGGTCATCCCTATGAGATTAAAAGGGCATTGCATAATAAAGTAACTGCAGTAGAGCTGTTTCTCTTTTTTTGCTTCTGCTTTAAATAAGCTGGTACTTCAAAGGATACACCATCTGCCTCATTTCAGAGGTACTTGCTTCAAAGCTTGCCACACTTAACAAAAAGGCAAGTAGTAAAGACCTTCTAACACCTTTTTCAGTTCCAAAAGGGGAGGAACAAGCCCAACAGAAATCTGCTGGTAGATTGGATAGATATTTTAGTAGAATCATGAAACATGTGGTACAGTAGTATTTTTTAATAGTATACCAGAAAATAAGATATGTAGTTTCATCTTCATGTCCAACAAATAATTTCTTTGATCAGTTTTCTAGGTAAATTCTTTGTACAGAAGCAAAGCATTATCAAGGAAAAGGTTTCTTCTGAAAAACTACAGATGTTGAAATATTAAAAATAAAAAAATTAAAATGAAAATAAAATAATAATAACAATAAAAAACCAACAGGTTGTCCAGAGTTGGAGGTGTCCTATCCCTGGAGGTGTCCAAGACCAAGCTCGATGTCCAACATGGTCTAGTGGGATGTGACCCTTCCCATGGCAGAGGGTTTGGGACTAGATGATTTTTAAGGTCCTTTCTGCACTAAACCATTCTATAATTCTGTACACTTTTAACTTCAGACTTAGTACTTTAGTTCTAGATTATGTAGTACAATACTGCAATGTTGAGGATACAGGTGTGGTTTTTTCCTTCCAGCAGATTTGGCAGAGAGTGGCTCCAGCAGCAACGATCAGTTTATTCTTGTCGGCTTTTTTTGTTATTTGTAGTGGATCTTCCCATCTTAAAATTTATGGAGGAGAGCTTTCTGCTTCCTATATACTCCAAATGCAGCTGTTGGGGATAAATCAGCTTATTTACAGTCTTCTTATGCACTATAATGTCATGCTATCAATCTGATCCCACTAGTAGCAAGCGTTGAACCACACTTCAAGAAAATTTGATAATTGACTAGTACTTCCAAAACTGACTTTTCTTGGATAACAGAAGTAAGAATTAAGTCAATTTGTGGTAAGCATTCCCACAATGTTCCTTGTCTCCTGAGATTACTATATATATTGGCATTTAGTATAAACTATGGTGTTTAATTTGGAGTTTGCCTGTCATGGTTTAACCCCAGATGGAAACTAGGAACATGTAGCTGCTTATTTCCACACACCCCCCAATCCATGAAGGGGGGGGGGAAGGGAGAAAAGGAGGGGAAAATTAAAAAACAAAAACTTCACTGTTTGAGATAAAGACATTTTAATAGAGCAGTAACAGAAGAGGAAAATAGTAATAATATTAACAATGGTAAAATAATACACAAAAGGTAGTAATACAACAGAAGTAATTCTCAACACCTGATGATGGATTGCCTGGCCTGGCCCAAGCAGTGATCATTGATTCCTGCCCCGGGCCAACCCCCATTTATAAACTGAGCATGGTGTCTATGGTGTGGGATAGTCCTTTGGCCAGCTTGTCCTCTTTATGCTTCCTCTCAGCTTCTGTGGGAGGCTGAAGAAGTCACTTAGCAACATCTAAACCTATATGTGTAATCAACATTCTTTTTATACCAAATCCTAAACACAGCTGCCCCTAGAAAAAAAATTTAACTCTATCCCACCTGAAACCAGTACATTCTCTTAATATACCTTGCAAGTGGCAAACATTCTTCTCATTAGAAAATGTTATTTTTGAAAAGTAGTGCTTTATGTGTATTTACATTTTTTCATCACATTTTTAGTAACTTTAAATATTATTACATTTAAAAGGGGCAGGCGGTTTTTAACCACTAATAGGATTCAGCTTGCATCTCAGTTTAATTTTTTTTTAATTTTTTCCTGACTTACACTTTTTCCTCTAGATATGAGAAACAATTGAGAAAATTGAGTAAAAAAGTTGGACTAGGAGAGAGCGCAAATGAGGCTGATATAAGGAAAAAATACAGAATGAGCTTATAAAAAAAGGAATACAGTTGCTGAGTTTGTGTGTGTGAAATTTCTATAATCTTAATGTGTTATTCAGAAAGTAAATTCAGCACTTCTCTTACATTGGCTATTTTCACAATCATGTCAAAAATCCTTTAAACCAAATATTATTGGCTTTTTGGCATTCTCTCCTAATAATGTTTCCCCATGACTTTGCTATTCAATTCCGTATTGTTTCATTGTCCTTTTAATTTGAAAGATCTTAATAGCATTTTGTCAGGATTTTTTATTGTACTTTAAGACAGTAAAGTACATAGTTTAGTAAAGGCTATAAATACCAAGAAATTAATAAATTGTGCCTGGTGGGCACTGGACAATGCAGTGGGTTTTTCAGTACTCTTACTGTGCTTTCTTATAGCCTGTGTTTTTCAAGCTTGTGCAAGACAATCTTGCTAGATAATGTCAAGAGGTTTACAGAAGTCAAGATATGACATTTCCCACTCTCCTCTAAGTTACTAGGTTTGTGTTGAAGGATGTTAGATTGATCTGTTAAACAATTGGTTAGGTCTGCACAAACCCATGTTGGTTTTTACTCTCCAAGTGCTTACAAATAGTTTAATGTATTTGTTGCACAAGTTTGCCCAGGGCTGAATCAAAACTGACCAGTCTGTAGTTCTGACTTGTCTTTGCTTTCCCAGCCTTCTCCACCAAACCCTAATCTCTTCAAAGACAGGCAATATTTTTTTAAACAAACATACAAACAAAAAGTCTCTTGGAGAAGGTCCTGAAGAACCATGTTAGCCGTATAATTTCTGTCAGGAATAAACACTGAGAGGCTGTCCTCTTAACAAACATAAATATCCAGCAGCATTAGTTTCCCAGTTGCATTCACCATTTTAGAAATGTTTGTGTATCGGCACAGAAAAGTTGTTTCTAAATGTGTCATTTAATGAAAGGTGTGTTTTCTCCTCAAGTTGATATTAAAGAGTGTAGAACACTGAAAAGCTCTAGAAGGTCAGTGAAGACAGTCCAGGCTGTGGATTTCTGCAGCTGCTATGTAACTCCCTAAATGTTCTTATTGATGGAAGTATACCCAACGTGGGAAGAATTACTGTGTACAACTGTGATGTTCTAAATAGAGAACTGACTTGTCAATAAAGGGCTACAGGTTCTTACAGTGGCTTAGCTGTAGTGCCACTAGCAGACTAAAGTGCCAACTACCAGACATGATTAGCAAGTAAGGGAAAATTGTGCTCAGTGCCTGTTCTGAGATTTCAAAGGGTGCTTCAGCTGAACAGAAGTATAGTAAAAATCTTAAGAGCTCAGCATCTCTGCATGCATCAGTCTATCCCATGTAGTCAAGAATATTTGCCATTTGTGTTATACTTCTTTCATTTTCTACAAAATAGAAAAATTGGAGAATTAAAAGCAGTAGTCTGTTTCAATTATATGTTGAAATTCAGGAGAGCACTGACAATCCTTTGAATGGTTTTTGAGACATCACAGAAGAATCTGGTCAACTTAAAGAATTACAAAGAAGTAAGGAGGCACAAGAATCTGTACATCTCCTCTAATTTTTCTTCCCTGAAATTATATAGATGCTTGTCATGGATTATTTTTCAGGTTCCGTTTTTATATTGAAGGAATAGAGGTAACTGTTCTGTCCCACTGTACTGCAAGTCACTTTTCAGCAGGAGAGCTGAAGTGCTGCCTACAATGCCTGAAAATTAGTTTTTGTAGGATTATCACCTGTTAAAAATGAGTTTTGAAACACACATGCATAAAATTCTGTCCTTCCTTTTAGTCTATTAGACTTCTGTCACTTGTGTTGGGGCTAGATTTTCAGGTGTAGAAACATCAGTTTCTTATTCCAGAGAAAAATATTATACCTGTGACTATGATGTTTATGGTTTTAAGGAGATCTCATTTCTTTTAAAGTTACTTACTTATTCTAAAGATGTCTTCTGTCTTAATTTTGTTCCATAATTACTTTGAGGAATTTGGGTATTGTGTAAGAGATTACTTGGTTTGTTTTTCCACATACTTCAAAAAAGTGCACAACTGATCCTGTTGTTGTCATTGTGAAATACACAATTTTTTCTCTTGTAGGTGGTATTTTGTATTTTATTTCATCCTTTGTATTAAACTTCTTAGCTCTCCCCTGTAGATCAGATGACCTCAGGTTCCCTTGAGGATGCTCTCTCAATGTTTAAATTAATTCACATGTGACACTGAAGTAAAATCCACACCAGAGAGTAAAATTGGTAGGGGAAAGGACGTAAATAGTGAAAACATGGCAAAAACCTGGAAAATAAATATCTTAGTTCTTATATGAAAAATTGTAATTATTCTGTGGTTTGGAAGTTGCTGAATTTGTAGTAATAGAAATACTAAAAGATAAACAAAGTTATCTTTGCAGTGATATCCATATCTTACAATAAATACCTCTTCCGTTTCATCTGAGAAAAAATTCTGAGCTTTATCAGTGCAAGCACATCTTTTCAAAACAAATCGAGATTAACAGTTTGCACTAGTTGATCACAACATACAAAATTACATGATTTCAGATTACTGAAAACACTATTTCCAAAATAAATTTAAAAAATAATCTACAAACAATAAAATTTCTTTGCTACCCAACTCAGGTCTACTCAAAATTAACAATATGTCTTAGATAAAAGAAGAAAATTAGTTGTGGAGAAGATGTGTTCTAGCTAGGCTGGGAAAGACGCTACCAACCCAGGAGTAACTGCTGATACTTTCAATTCTGCTGTCCTTAGGATGTCTAAACTTTGGGACTTTTGCAAGACCAGTACTGCTTTTTTTATTGTATAAGAAAAGATCCTTGTCTTTGCAAACTGATAAATGATGCCTTATATATTTAAACAGAGTTAATGAAAATGGTATATCAGTAATGACAATGAGCATCTTATGGGGTGATTATTCCCAGTTATATTCCTTGCAATAAACTGTGGTTTATTGCAGTTATGGTTTTGTTGAGAGAAAAATACTGCTGTCTTTTCTGAACAACACAAAAAAATATAAAAGTTAAAAGAGGAATCTGAAAAAGAAAGTATAAACTTCAAAGGAAACTGTCCTTTCTTGGGTCTGCAGTATCTCCTGATGAAGCAATGGTTTAAGTGTGCATATTTTTTTCCACTGAGGTTATGCTTCCTGTCCAGAAGTCTATTTAATAAATCAGGTGGCATTTCTGTAGACTGCTACCATATACCAAGTCAGTAACACAGGTATTTAATGCCTATGAGTCTTTTACAAATGCAGAAGTTGCGTTCAGCTCACTGGACATTCTTCAGTACAAGAGTGAGTTCTTTAACAGAAGTCAGTAAGGGTCATTTCTTCAGTTTTATGCTAGATTTATCCCCGGGCAATTTAAAAGTACTGAAAAATATGTGAATGTTTTGGCATAGGAGACAGGATACATGAAACACCCACCACCACCACTGAAATAAGAAGTTTAAGTAGCTTCCAGACAGAACTCTTTTTAGTTCCACCCATATAACAAATCTGTCATGGTTTGAGCTGGCCTGGCCACTGAACTGAAGCCAACAATGCACAGAAGACATTTTCTTTGGTATTGGCTTTTGTGTTAAGTTGGATTTTAGGTGGTTATGAAAAATACCACATCTATGTTATAACTGCACAAGAATTTTAGTAGTGATTGCACTTAGAGCAGTTAGTGCAAAGACCCTGTGAAATCTCAGGGTGTTGAAGCTCCCTAATGTAATCACAAATCATCTTTTTTACTGTTGCCTGTAAAATAGCTCAGGTGATGGAATATTTGAGACAATGGTTTCTCTAAATTTTGGTTCTTTTGCAAGTGGTGATGCTAATAGCAGAAGTGTTGTCAGTGTTAGGTTGTACTGTTTTAGCATATTTAGATGCTGAACCTACAAGTAAGGGCCTCAAACTGTACCTATTTCAACATTCAGATATTAAAAAACATACTGTTTTGCTTGTTATTGCTGCCATTAGGGATACATTTTGAGTAGGAAAACAAAACCTGCATTTGAAAACTATTTCATAAAAGCAAATGGAAATAATTCAGCTGTCCTCTTAATAGGATTGGTCTTCATCTTCATGGTATTTATTACAGCATATTTGGCCATAGTACCAGAGAAATATAAAAGAAAAAGCTAAAAGCAATAACTTTCTGCCCTGGGTATCAGGTAGATTCAGTGCAATGCCCTGTGAACTATTTCAGAATGCTCCCTGCAAAATCTTAGTGTGACAAGGTGTCAGTTTTGACAGATCAGTGGTGAAGATTGCACAGACTTGAATTAATAAAGGTCAGAATCATCAATGGGAAGAGATGCCTGGTGGCATGTCAGCAAGCACTCATACATAGTATCTGTAATGAAACTGCTGATACAGACTAGAAAAGATAGAGTTTGGGGAAGGAATTATGTCTTCTGAAATGTTTAAATATATTTTGAAATTTATAGGTGTTTCCAAAATGAGTGAGTTCTAATAGTTTAGGTAAAGTAAAAAGCAAGGATAATGCTTTGGTACTTGAAAAAATCTGGTTTTTTTTTTCCTAAGTTACAATGCACTTTTTTCCCCTGTTTTGCCTTGGGGAAAAAAAAAAAAAAAAACCAACAACAAAAAAAACCCAAACAAACCCATGCTTGTCTGGTGGCTGAATGTTGATGTGGGACTTCATTTTATAATTTGGAATGATTGTGAAGTGACTGATGAGCTGAGTATCCAGTGAACATTCAAAATACTGCTTTCACAAACTGACAAATTAAAAAATAATTATCATAAAATGTTTTTATTAAGATAACTTTGACAGAAGCGTTAAGTGAGGAATCAACTCCTGCTTTCAGCTCTATAGGTGAAAGTTCCATCTTTGCAAGTTGACTGAACTTGATTTCGTGTCTGTTTTCACATTCTTCAGTAATTAAAAAAAAAAAAAAATTAAAAATCTTTGGTTTAAACTTACTTTTAAAGTACAGCCATCTATTACCTGTTCTCCCTTTCTTGATTAATGGCCTTATTTTTCCTTTTCTATAACTTTTCTTTATAGATGATGATGCTTATTCATTCAGTTCAATATCTAGCTTTCTCACTTTTTAAGGCGCTCTTTGTACCTCTTGCCATTTGTGATACTTACCTGTCCTTGCCTGTTCACTTTTGCATGAGTGGAAAGGACTTCTTCCTGTATTGCTTCTAGGCCAAGTTGTCTTTGCTCCCTTGAAATTCTGGCCAGTTTTGATTCTTTTCTTGTAGTTTTGTAGGAGCTTTTGGCTTGCTCTCTTCCTCTGCATGCTTCCTCTCTCCTTGATGTTTTCTCTTCGATTTTCTTTTTTTCCCCTTCCTTCCTGACCCAGGCATTTCTACACGATACAAATACTTGACAAATCTCTTCATTGGCGTGATTGAGTACTGATGACATAATAATGTGAATGATGGTTGTAAATTAAAATGAAAAAAATTTGTTCCAATTTTAAAGCCTGTTTTTCCTCAGTTTCAAACAGCATGATGCAGTCTAAAGTTCATTTTCCTCAATTTGCCACCATGGCTTTGAATCTGATGAATTTGGCAGTTTATAATACTACAAGGTCATTTGAAATAACTGACATATCAGATGGAGGCTTAATGTTATTTCTTTGTTTCTGTGCTTTGTACAAATATATGCCTATTCTTCTCACTTGTTGATTCAAGCAGCTATTTATCTGCTTAGCTGTCTGTCCCCTCATCTGCCATCTTGCATAAAATATAACCTTTCAGTGAGGACCAAACACTGGAAACTTTGAAGCAAGGTTAAGAAAGAGGAAGGACCACTCTAAAGAAAATGCATGCAAATGTTTTTATTTGCTCCCCCAGTATTTTTTTTTATAAAATAGCTAATATGTAGTTGGCATTGTAAGTATTATATAGTAATATGTAGTAGCCCTTTCTCAAAACAACATTTATATTTATTTATATTCGAATCCTGGGAGTATGTAGGTATTGTTTTAATGTCATAAAAACCAGCTAGTCAGTGTTGTCCCATTTAGCAAAAAAAAAAAAAAAGTGCAAGGGAATACACAGGTAACTACAGACCTGTTAGTCTAACCTCAGTTCCTGGAAAAATTATGGAGAAGATTATACTGGGTACTGTTGAAAGGTATTTAAAGGTATTTAAAGAATAATGCAATTATCAGGCACAGTTCTGTGTAACTAACTTAGGTTATTAGAGCAGGTGATCATCCTGCTATGTTCAGCTCACCTTGAATACTGTGTTTAGTACCCGAATACTGTTTTTGTGCAGTTCTGAACCCCACAATTTAAGAAGGATGTGAAGGTCCTTGAATGCAGCTGGGCAGGCAGCAAAGCTGGTGAAAGGGCTGGGAGGAATGTACTGTGAGGGGCGGCTGAGGAGTTTGTCTAGTTTGGAGAGGAGGTGGCTGAGGGGCGACCTTGCGACTCTACAGCATCCTGAGGAGGCCTTGGGGAAGGAGGTGCTGAACCCTTTTCTGGGTACCCAGTGATAGGATGCGTGGGAGGGGTTCAAAGCTGCACCAGGGGAGGTTTAGACTGGATATTGGGAAGCGTTTCTTTACTGAGAGAGTGTCAAATACTGAAACAAGCTGCCTAGAGAGGTAGTGGGTGCCCCAAGCACAAGAGTGTTTAAGAGGCGTTTGGACAATGCTTTAGCTAAAAACCTTTAGCTCTTGTTCAGCCCAGAATTTCTTCTGCAGTTTTACTGGGTGGTTGTTGTAAGTCCCTTCCAACTGAAATAATCCAGTCCAAAGAAAATGTATTGCCACCTAATAGGTGGGCTAAGAAAGATACTGAAAGTTCCCTGTCACACACTGGAAAAAGAATAGCAGTTCTTTAAGTTGAAATCAACTTGAGCAGGATGAACATTAAGTTCCGTTAAAACCTGAGCACTTGATTTATAGCAAAGGCAACAGATGCTTGGGTGATGTGGTGTGATATATTGGGGGAACAAGATCAGAAGGGAAGAAACCAAAGTCACTATGTGCAAGTTTACCTCTTTCTCTTATCTTCAATAGGCTAAAATACATGATTGTTACTGTCTTGTGTGGGTTATACTATACACATAGTATAACTCCTTTTGTTTAACTCCGTGCACAAGTGACACTGACAGTTTAGTCCCTGACATGCTCTTAGTCTTAGCTGTAAAGTATAAATACGGCTTTGGGACCATACTATCTAACTCTTTACTGTTATCTATTGCACAAAGCTAATTGAGGTTTAGTATTGCAGTGGGACATTTTGGTCAAATAATAGATATAATTTTGTATTCCTAGATTTCCTTTTCTCCCTAGTTTTCCCCCTCCTGTTTCTGCTCGGGCCTATATATTTAAATGTTTGACTTGTGAATCCACAGATACTGAGATCTGGAATTTGGTTCAGATAAAACTTGTAAATGTGAAATATGGTATCTTGAATTCTTCTTTAATGCACCTGTGCTCATGCATCTTAGCAGAGATTTAGTTATGGGTTGATAGAATGAAAATTCAATGATGGTAGGTGTTTCATGTATTAAAAGCATAGGGGCTTCTGTAAGAAAACAGGACATATACTTTAGACTTAAATTTTATTTTAATTTTTCTTTTTATATTGTGCTCTAATAAGTAGTGTAATTTCTCTTCATTTTTTTGTTATGGGATGCTCCTGCATGCAAAATCTTATTTGACTGCAGTGGAGTACTGGCCAGAAAGCGGAGTCTGCTGTGCCATGCAGTTTGCTGGTTGAAACCAAAGAGATTTTCATTCTCCAGAACAGTGGGTAGTACAACTAAACACCAGAAGGCTGAATTCGGTGCAGAAAAGTAATTTTGAGTACATTTGTGTTTTGCACATTGTGAAGTGCCTTTATTTTTTTGAGAACAGAAATCCTCCAAAATCAGAATTATGGTTTCTGATTTGTCCAGGTAGTGGACAAATGGTGGTGAAGCTGGAAACTGAATTTGAGATGTTGTGACATTTTACTATTATGTTAACTTGTGGACCATCATTCTTCCCAAAGAAACACGGTAACTGGTAGATGAAATAACTGCTCGGGGAAACTAATAGACTTCTTTTGTTTACTTCAGGGTTGCCGGTCCAGAATACAAGTGCTTTTAGGAACTAGTACAATAAACTAATTGTATTAGGAAAACCAATTGCCAATCTTACATTTACAAGCTAGTAATTCAGACAGCAAATCAGAGTGGTAGATAACAATTCATTAAATGAAAGAGTGATTCATAAAATTTCATTCGCTAAACCTTAGTTCAACAGGGGCATAAGTCAAGAGTTTTGCTTGCCAAACTTTACTTCACGAAAGTAAGTATAACTTTCTCAGTTGTACAGAGCAATGTAATGAGTTGTGTTTTTACCAGGGTATAAAGTTCAGGGTAACACCTGGTTGCAGCTGTAGTAAACAGTATCAGAATAATATAATAACAAAAGGCGAAAAACCTTGAAACACTGTCAGACCTTTCATGCAGTCTCTGTATATATACAGGAAATGTTTAAAATGAAGCATCTGCAAATGGAGAGTTTTTAAAAGTCTGTAGAAAGATTAGTTCCTGTAAAACTGCATGCTACCTGAACCAGATATTTGCCAGTAGAAACATATGATCATGGTAACTTTCAAGCAGTTCCTATGTCATTTGAAATCTAAAACTTAGTCACTGGATGTATAATTGTTTGAAGTAATCTATACAAAGTTTCTTGTAAGGGGGTTTCTTTATCACAGGGGACTTGGTTTGTCATGGTATTTGCTGCTGGTTGAATCTGTTGTGCATGGTATGCATTTTGTGCAGATTTCTTATTTTCAGTAGAAATAAAAGTATGTCTTGTAATAGCTGGGAGGGAGGGAAGAATGGTTTTAATTTTTAGCTGCTCTCTACAATGATGTGACTTGCCAGAACCCGAGTATGTGAAGTACTATAAATGTGTAGTAAAGACACTACTGACTTTCAGAAATGAATAAAATGGTGCACACCAAAATTGGCACTAACCTTTCAGATGTCCAGTAAAACACAAGAAGGTAGGTAAAAATGAAAGTTTAAGCAGTTTAATTAGTATTATTTTAACTTAGAACATAGGAGACTTTCCTGAAGCTTTCTGCTTACATAGAGATATTTCACCATAGAGGCAATGTTCTTGAAATAAATACATGAAATTTTGGAATGAAGGATTATCTCCACTCTGCATTTACCATGGAGTTGTTAGCTAATTAAGAAGTTGCAAAGTGGGAGTGAGTATCCGTAGCAGCTAATGTATCATATGAATGGAAGGAACTGTGAAGGAACTACCTCTTTGCTGCTTTGAAGATGTTGCAAACCCTAAGAATCATGTTGTTTTGTTATTCTAGGCATATAGCACTATGGACATTGATCACATGTTGGTTTGTCTCCAATTATATAAAAACCTGTAAATACTTACTGCCATAACTATATGAGGTTACTGTATGATCACAGGTATTATAGCTTCCAAATTAAGATACTCAGTTAAATATAGGATAAGTGCTCAAATTCAGGTTGCTATCTAAATTATAAGTGGGGGATTGTGTGTGTATGTGTGGTGTTTGTTGTTTTTTTTCTAAATTACATTTTATTTTCTAATTTAATTTTCTAAATTTAATTTTCTAAATTAAACTTTAACACAATTGTGACTGGTTTTGCTCTACTTGGTTATTCAAGGTTTCTGTGTGCTGGGCACTAGAACTAATCAAAACATTTCTCCTTCAGGTTTTATTTCATCCACCTATTCAGCAGAATATAAAACTGGTGGAACACTTTAATTCAGATGCAGACAAGGATGGTAGCTGAGAAGAGCAGGAGGTTGAATGGAGTGTGTGTTGAGGGAGCAGAGACAAAGAGTTCAGAGAGGAGGAATGAGGGGAAATCAGGAAGGGGAATATACATAGAAAAGAACAGGCTGATTTGTGTTTTAGTCTTTTGGTTTCTTACAAGACCATTTATTAGGAATGGTTTTGTATTTCCAAAACCATTGGCTTCAGCTGAGCAGTGCATTCTATATTGCATTGTCACCTGTATTTCAGACTAAGAGGAAGGAAAGCAGATGGCTGAGATTTTGTTTCTCAGGCTGGGTTGCTCAGTTTCTGTTGATGAACCAAGTAATTATCAATATCATTCTGCATAGAATTATTTTCATTTGGACATGTGCTTGTATTAAATCCTGGGGCGGGTGAGAAATTAAAAAAGACTGATTTAAAGGAACATACAGATCTTTAAGATTGCAGTGACATATGTCAGAGGATTCTTCCTTATAGCTATGCAATACAAAGCAGTTCTAACCTTTCTTTGCCCATATCCTCTTTCACTGGACAAAGTGGTTAGGTTGTATTTCTAGTTTATTTTTCCAGTATTGCCAGATTAAGATTGCAGAGACACCTTTGAATGCCTTTTAATGCTTGATTTTAGATTTTGCTCTTTAAACTGCCTCCTTTGTTTTCCTAGTCCTCGTGATCTGTGAGAGCACCAGAACCAGAGAGTGCAGGTGCACTTTACGTGGTGGCATTTAGATTGTGCTGGTCATTACAAGGAGAGCTGAGCCTGTTCATTAAGTGCTTCTCAATGTGGGAAAGATGAAAGATGTTAAGGGATGAGCAGAACATTAGGCTTGTTTTACAGAACAGTTATGTGGGTGAACAGTGTGGAACTTGAGATTTTCACACAAAGGTGATAGAAAATTGCCTTTTTATGAAAATTAGGTCATTTCCTGTGGAAAATGGAGATTTCTGTTTCTATAATCATTCTGTTATGCACTGTTAAAGATGCATTACAAATATAAGCCTGGCTTTCAGTCTTCATTCATCAATATGTATTACCAGTGAGTAGTGTAATGTATTCTTTCTTACTGACTTTATCTTTACATTCCAAACAGTTTCTGTGCTAGGTGAAGTGCAGAGGAATACCAGTCTTTCTATAGAAACTCTGTTTTTTCTGTCTCGTGTATTGTCCCATCTTTCCCTTAAAGTAAACAGAGCAAAAGACTACTTCAAATCCAGTAAGAAAAGTTGATGAATCCATTTCTCCACATGCAGTTTAAGCTCTCATCTTGACATTGGAATGTATCTTAAAATTTCACAGTAGCACTCTTTTCTTTTAGTGATAGCTGTTTGAAGCAGATGCAAACTATCCTATGTGTCCTGTTTAATTCTTTCCCTAATCATCACCAACATGAATATATCCTCTTTAAAGAGATGAAGTTATAGTAAAAGTAGAAAATAAGTTTTATTTATATTAAGGTCCATTTTATCCCTCATTTAATTTGTCTTACAACTCACAATAAATGGTAATTTTATGCTTTAATACTTCTGAAGAATAACACTAGATTATATAGTACTCTCAACCCTCTGTAGAATTCACAAGCAAGGCATGCTACGGGCTGGAAACTAAGCAAAACAGTTTCTACGGATTGTCCTTTTAGTTAAACATTTCTCAGTGGACAGTACTCTGCACGTACTAGTCACAAGAGCAGTAGCTATTTTCCAGAATATGTATTAAGCTAGTTCTCAAGAACAAGGTTTTAAAATATTAAAGTTTGTGCTATAATTATGCTGCTTAATGAGCATTCCATTCAAGTGTAAGCTGCAGGGAAGGAAAACAGGAAAACAATTTCTGAAAGGTTTCTACTTTATTGGTCACCATCTATTCTTACTTTAAGATCGTTTATTGCGTTAACATTTGTCTGGATCTACTTCTGAGTGAAGTAAGGTAGAATATAACATATGTGTGGGTATGGATATGATGATTGAAAGTCATCCTCAGCATTCACAAACCCTTTATATTTTACTGTATCTTATTGATTTCAGTCCTCTGGTAGCTTCTAAATGATTACTACATTTAATTCAGTTACCATAAAGACTTAGACAAGAAGTTTGCATAACTTGTCTCTCAGATAATATTACCTGTGGTAAACAGATAAATACAAGTCATGCAAGTATCAAAGAGACATAGGTAACCCAAATGTTACATAGAATAGGTCTAATGAAATTATTCACTAAACTTACAATGGATACTGATAGTTATTATTAATAGACCCAATTCATATATCAGACTTAAAACCTTAGAATGAAAAATTAAGGAAGAGCTAAGAACTTCAAGGGCACATTCATGGTATAACTAAATAGAGCATTAGTCAGGACAGAGAAGCACTGGAGAAAATAGGGTAAATTAAGCCAAAGTAGGAACAGAGAAGTTATTTCTAGGGATACAATAATTAAAAAATAGTACTAATAAAAATTCTACATATATAAATGTATAGATTAAAAGACTGGCCATTTTCAGTAATCTCAAACATTATTTTAATACCATATTCTGTCTTCAACAGTAATTTATACAGGATGCTTAAGGAAAGAGTATTAAAAATGCACACAGGGGTAATTTTTCAAGCAATTTTAGCAGTGTCCACTGATCTGAGGCCTAAGTGAATTCCCGAGTAAGGGTTTGTAGGTCTGCCATATACTTGATACTGCTGGTAGATACACTGTGCTTACATTTTCTGTATCTGTACTTAGCCAGTTACTACTGAGTATTTGTTAAATGACATGATTTCTCCTTAATGACAGATTTGTCCCATATTATTCCAAAAGTGGAAAATGATTTGAAGATGACAAACTGGTCATTCTAGTGTCCTTCCTCTTTCTCTCCTTAGATAAACATGAACATTTCAGTTGTGTAATTTTATTTGGTAGTTTAAATATCACTAGGAAATTATTGGATTATAATTATTATTTGTCAGTCTTCAAAGGTTCCTTTTTTTTTTTTTCCTTTAGTTGCATCTATAAATGATACTTAGCTGGCAATCCTTTGGTACTTTTTTTTTGTCAAAACATTTTAATGGTATAAAATGTTGTTAAAGATTCCCAATTCTTAATATTTAATTCCCAATTAAATATTCTGATAGCTCCCCGAGAAAAGAGGGGAGCTAGACAACCCTTGTGGCCATACTTCTTACATTTAAAGAGATACTGAGTTAATAGTGCTTTGCTATCTCATCAGACTTTTGCCAGAACTCCTGTGCCAGATATTACATCATTTAGCCAACTTACCCAGAATGCGTTACCACAAAACTTCCATTTTGAATAGGTGATCCTCATTAGACTTTGCTGACCATTTGCAGTAACTAATAAAGCTATTGTGTTATAATAAAATTTAAAAAAACCAAACTGCGCTCCACATAAAATGGCAGTGCTATTAAGGCAGTGCCATATGTCATTATTATTGTGAATCAGAAATCACATTCACTGCACAATGTTTAAACAAAAGACTGTAAAATTATCTTGTGGTGTGGAGCAAGGCTGCTGGCAAGGCTGTCTGACCCATCTGGAGTGCTGCAGGCTCCTACATGTCTGGATTCTACGCTTTCAATGGAAAACAGTAGGATGAGGGGTCTGAGAGTGTTTTGTGTGCAGCAATGCATCACTGTAAATACAGATGCAGAATACATGAAGTATAGTAGAGATACATTCACAAGCAAGAAGGTGTTCTGAGAGCAAGGGTCAGTAGGATAGAAACATTTTCGGACTTTTAAGAGGTTCTTTTGGTTCCTTTTCCCTCTTTGCGTTAGGGGCAGGATGGTAATTTTTTTTTTTTTTTTAATAAACAAATTCTCCTTTATAACCACGTGGGGGGTTTGCTTTTGTTTTTTAAACAGCTTCATTCTGCTGTTATCTTCAGGTCTACCATGCTAAAAGGTATTGATTGATTTTTCTAGGCAAGAGCATTGGCTCCAAGTTTGAAAATTGGAACTATGCAGTGTTTTATCTTAATAAGAAGTTAAGCATCTTTTCTTTTCTTTTCATTTAGCTATGGGTTAGAAATAGGTAACATTCAGTCCACCTGTTTGTTTGTTTGTTCGTTTGTTCAGTTTCCAGCAAAGTCACTACAGTATCTTTAAACTAGGTCTTGTTTCATCTCAGAGAAATTTCATTGGTGGTTCAGGGGTCTTGTTCACAAACCTTGCTAAGTAGGGCAACTGGTGAGCTTTGGTCCTTTTTATATTGCTCGGTTTCTCACAAGAGGATGGAGGTGATGCTTAATAGTAGTCCTAGATCTGCTAAAGAAAAGGACCTCCAGGGAGAATATACCCATGTGTATATTCTGGTTTTATTGGAATGTGTGGAATTGTACAGTTATGCACAGCTTCAGTCCTTCCATGTTGTAAACTGGATTTACACATACATTCTGTGTTTGAGCTGAGCATTCTGACTGACTCAAAGAGCTTCGATAGGTAAACACAGCATTTTTTTTTTAATTGGGAAAACATTCTTCAAACTGGTCTAATTGTTCTTTGTAAGTTGTAGCATCAGTAAATTGTGAATCTAGCTTCTTGATTTTTATAGGTTTTGCACTTTACATTAACTATATAGATAGCAAAATCAGAATAATGGTACTTTGTCTACACCTCGTTCCACTTCCTACGTATTTCATTAATGCTAGAATATCTTCCCATTTAGACTGCTCCTCATACATGTTGGCAATGTTTTTGGGATCTCACACATTATTGATACTGGCAGGAGTAAAGAGGATACAGGAGAGGAGTCATGACCCAAAAAATGGTTTTAAGTCATGTTCTTTCCTGAGATGCCTATTCTTACGAAGTATATCTCAGCAACATCTGTGTCTAATGCTATGGCTTATCCCCAAACTCTGTGGGCTCAAGCAGAAGGATTAATAATGATTATTTCACCACTACAGTAGGAATTTCTGGTTACATAACAGTTTTTCCTTTACCTTCCTGTACTCAATCCTTTCAGCTCTTTTAGTACCTTTTTGGTTCATTATAATTCTCCCTTAAAACTAGGAAGGCTGAAGCCATAGCCATTTCCTTTCCCTCAGCACTTCTGGAAAAGCTTGTTTTCTCTATCTGCTTAACCAGTAAATAGCTGCTGGCCTGAAAAATGTGAGCAATATTAATGCTGCACCTAAAAGAAACAAAAGTTTTTTAAAAAAAAATAAAAAAAAGAATGTATCATTCTCTGTACTTATGATTGCTTCTGTTCCTAGCCATGAACGTAGTGGTCACATACAGATTGGCAGTTCAGTCCAAATTAAAGAAACCCTTTGGAACTTAATCACAAGCCTTTCACAGTGAAAAGGTACTTTCTTCTAATAAAGATACCTTCTTCTTTTGCAATGTGTTTGCATTTCCTGGATCTGAAGATTACCAGAAACTGAAATAACAAGACACTTCAATAAAGGGATAATGCTGAATGGACTTCAGTTGTAGAAAGGCGTCAAGGATTCCATACAGTGATGTATTATCATGAGATGTCAAAAAAAAGTGACTAAATATGATACAAAACAACTTTATAAAGCTTTTACTGCTGTTTCTATTGTAATGTAGCTTCTCCATAACTACCCTGAACAATCCCGACACTTGGAGATCAATATTGTGCAGAAGCTATTTTTGTCTTCATCAGAGCACCGATCATTTCCACAGCCTTTGCTGAATGAATGTCTAAGGGATTCTATATTACAAATGACTCTGCTCATACACTGTCTCTGTAACAAAAACCTTCTGTAATATTGTAAGGTCTCTTAGACAAAGCTGGAGACTATATGGCTTCAGCCTTGGGGGTTTGGTGATTTAAAAACCATTTGTGGTGTTTCACTTTTGAGATGAGAAGCATTTTTAGATCTGTTAGTTAGACTTTCAGTCCTGTTTTCCTTTATTTTTTTTGTAAAATCCATTTTTTGTCTTTGCTTTGCTATATGAAAGGATTGATTCAGGTAATAAACCTGACCTAGTTCTAGTCTTAAAACTGCAACTGACAGTAACTTGTTAAGGAGTTTGATCTCCTGTGAACTAATCAAGGCTTAGGTGATAGCCTCTATAGGAAGTATACGGTATCATAAAAGTTCCTCAACAGGTAACTTTATAAATTGGAATGAAAAGTCATAAGAAGAAAGTCAGCAGAAATGCTTTCTTAGATCGCAGGAAACTGATATCTTTCTGACATACACGATGACACACATTGGAATTACATCAGAGACATGGGTAGCTTTCTGTTTCTTAGCGAAAACCAGTAATAATTATCAGCTTCAAGTTATGAGTTTTACAGAAGAGAATGTCTAGGAGTTAGTCCTAGTGATGAGGTGGGGGGGATATAGCTCACAATATACTCAAAAGACTAATACATCAAGAATGAAGATAATTTAATTGGCAAGTTTCAACACCTGACACACATCCTTTCTAATAGGGAGTTCACCTGCTAACTGCATTGACAGTGCTATTGATATTGTGAACTAATAAGCTTGCTGTGTTGTCCGTTGAATTATGATTAAAAGTGAAACATAAAACTCTAGAGATAAGCAGCATATAGTATTAGCATTGGAGGTGCTTGTCAGTTACCTGGTGCTGTCTATAGCAACCCCAACACTCAAACAGCACAGCCTCAAGCAGTTGCTAAAGGAGTACATAAAATATTTGGATGTTTGGAGGCTAAAACAGCTGGTAGATGGAAGTCATTAAATATGTTATGTGATGTACTGTACCACAATCCTGATTCTGCTAATGCTTACATATACAAATTATTTAATTGTTCCAAAGCAAACTTCCTCTAATTGGCATATAGTGGTTTGAAGGGTTGGGTGGTGTAACCTTGATGGCTATTGGGCTAAAGCCGTGTCTGCTGCTGAAAAAGGCTGTACGTATTCAGAATAGTCAGAAAAGGACTTGGTTGTGGGAATACAAAGGAGGGCTTTTCTGCTTCTGTGCCTTCCTGAGCATATAGGGAATGCAGAGGATACAGTGCCAGGGCTTTACATGCCTGAGTGAATAAAGATGCGTTTCTATGTCATCTCACATATACTCTATCCAGTGAACGTGCTGGATAGGAGCAAAGCAACAGGTTGTGGCAGATTTCCTCCACTGTGCGGGAGAGGAACTGTAGAGTCATTATGCCTTTAAAATAAATAAATACATTTCTATTATCTGAGCCTATCCTTGCTTTCCCTGAGTTACTGCTGAGAAGGGGACAACTCCAACTCAGCTCCTGTCTCATATTTTATGTCTAGTTTAGTTTGAACATCAGGTTTTGGACAAAATTATAGTTGTATGGAAGTCTGAATTTTGGAAATGTTTATTTAGTGGAAAAAGTACATTTAAATGTTTCCTTTCTAACATTTCTGAATGGAGTAATAAGCTTATATATGTCTGCCATATGTGGGCCTTATCTGAACTCATTGTAATCACAGATGAGACTCCTGTTGGCTACAGAGCTCTTTAGATCGAAGCTGGTGTGATCAGCTAATGCATCACAAAGTACTAAACTTCACTTAATGTAAATGCTGCAAACCAGAAGAAAATGAAGGTTAAATAACACAGATTTTGGAATGAAGACTTTCATTTCCATCTGAATATTTTTGTTATCAAGACTCATGAGTTTTTCTGTCCTGAAATATATAAAAAGTTATAAAGAATACATTCATTCTCTGGCATTTATTTATACAATAATGCACACAAAGCGATCTTTAACTATCACTGTATAGGATATCAAGTTATCTTTAATTATCACTGCAGAATGGTTGCAAAATCAAATACTGCTGGCAATCAAGATTCATTATACAATAACATGATTGCATCTGTTCATATTACTAGATAAGCTGGGAAAATCAAAACACTGTCTGATATATCCACTAAAACTGTCTGAGCAAAATATTGTATCTAACTCTCATAATATCTCTCAGTGACTTTGATCTGATTAAAGTCCAAAGACACATAACCACAGATGCAAATTTTCTAGTGCCGCAAAAATTAAATGCTGTTATATTTCAACAGACTGAATAGCTGGATCCATACTCCAGCTGACGTGATTATAGGCAGAGGATAAACTTATGATAGAGAGCTGTCTAAATCTCTGAGGCCGCAGGTGCAGGATTATAGTAAACCCCATTGAAACATACAGTATTCTGCCTAAATGCACAAGTACAAAATTAATTAGGCGGTTGATCACATAATAAAAGTATGATGGATAATCTAATGGAAACTACCAGCTCAAAGTCAATAACAAACTTGAATCTTTTATTAGATGCAGCTGATTTTCAATTCCTCTATTTACAGGATTTTGTGCTTAATAGAAGATAAGAAAAAGAAGTTGTTTTTTTTGAAAATGAGAACTCAGTTACAGTATTTATCTCTGTTGGAAACTCTAATGTGTAAGCAATGTAGAATTCATAGATAGACATATCTGCAAGTAATTCTCTAAGATACTTGGCTGAAAAGCACATCAAAGCACAGTGAAATAATGAGACAGGCTCCAGCTGTTGGATTCCAACAGCTTTTGATTTGTGCTCTAGTAGAAGCTCCAGATTTTGATTCTCTGTTGATTATTTCCATGGTACTGGAGGTGATTTGTGCATTATTTAAAAAATAGGCAGCAGAGAGCAAACAAGGGTGAGTTTGCAAACTGCATCTGAAAGGATGTTTTGCTTCCTGATATAAATGATTGCTTCCTATCCTTATGCTGTCCATAACCACCTGCTTTAGGTGTTAGAAAAGACCTTTTTAAAATGTATATGCGAAAGAGTTGATGAGGATAATAGCTAAGGTGAATGGTTTGACCAAGAACCTTGGGCATGTCAGTGTTCAGGCAACTTTGATACTTTCTGTGGAGAAATAGTGGAAATTGTTTTTTCAGAGCTCTTGCAGCACATTCTTAGCATGAGTCTCCTACTGTCAAGGAGTTACTACCAGTAGAAAGCAAACACTTTAATAGACGTTTGGAGGCTTTATGGAGGTTGTAAGTTTAGAGTCAAATATACATCCATCCTAATGAGTTCATTGTAATTAGTGCATTTTATTGTATAAAATACAATGTATTGTATTTTAATTTAAATAAAATGTAGATGAATACCAAGGAGTAGAAATAAAATCACGCGTTCTGCAGAATCTTGCATTACTTGTAGCAGTCTGGAATACCTTCTGGTCCAAGAACTGAAGTTTACCATCAGAATAGCTCATACACCTATTAGTTCATATCTGGAGGTTGAATCTGGTCAGTCTAAACAAACAGTTGAATCCAAGCACCCCATGGCCTCTGTGTGTGTTCCAGCTACTAACCAGGCTGAACAATTTTTGGGGAATTCTCTGGCTGTGCATTAAAAAAAATATGTTCACTGCTAAAAACATTTTGTATGGAGTTCTGACTGAAGCTTATGCTGAAAGTAAGTATCGGATTGATCTTGTGAGGAGACTTGGATAGAGAAACTTTGATTTCTGCATGGTTTAGAACTGTACAAGATTTGAAACTCTGTGGTCCTACACAAACTTCAGCAATTAGTGACACAGAAGTATGTGCTTAAATCCTTGGGAAGACTTTTATTTTAAATTTTATTTTAAAGATGCATGGAGTTTAGAGCTAAGCAGGTATTTTCAAGACTAGTAGATGAAAGTTAGGATTGTACATTTGTTACATACGTCTCTCTGCTCTTTGAAGAGTGTGTTGTAAATATGTTAATTGTATTAAAGAGAAAAAGATGAAATCTACACCTTTCAGTCTTGATGTTCTTTAGTTTCCATGTGTGATTACTTTGTATTATTACATTCTATTCTAAATGTCATGAATATCCTAGAAAGCCTCCATTTGCTTGTAGGGCTTGTCTGTTTTCAGTTTTATATATTTTTCTTTTAATCTGGGTAGTATTACACTTTCCCTCTGAAATATAAATTGGGGTGAGGCTAAGAAGGTAATGAAGGTACATCTTAAACAATTTACTCACAGTCTTAAAAAGTTATCCTCAATCTACCTGATACAAGCTAGTACTCATAAGACTCTTAAAAATCTTTGTAGGCAAAGAAAGCTGAGTAAACTTCTATTTTATATATTTGCAAATTTATCCTGAAATGTTAAGAAACTGTTTTCTAAATATTTAAAAAAACATTCCTGTGGTAGGATGTGGCCACTGGAGGGATGAGAAAGAGGAGTCATAGGTTAGGTTTTACAGATCTTCTAACCGTGACTTTGTTCTGTGACACTTGTACGTCTGTTTTACTCTGGTGCTTTTCTTGTTTCCCACTGTGGAAACAACATGTTTCCTGGCTACTACTCTCCAGTCCTAGCATACAGTCCCAGTACAAATATGAGTTTAGTTTAGGTCGTGGCCAGTAATTCGTCTAGAGAATAACAGTGTGCGTTCTACTCTTGCAGTTAAGTTAATACTGTGGATAAGAAGAATGTGATTACATACAGCTGCATCATTTTGTTAAGCATCCAAGTTTGAAAAGGGAGATCCTTCAAAAGAGTATGTCAATTTTATAAGTAAAACCATAGCCACTGAGAAGTATATCAAACTTACCCACTGTGTCATTATTTAATCATTTAAAAACCATAATTGAGGGTGCCAAAATGCATTGACAACATTCAAACAGCCAGCACAGTCTTCATACCAGCAGGGAAAACCTGTCAGAACAAGTTAGAGCTCACAAGTATGTCTATAAACTAGCACTTAAGAAATTGCATTTCAAGTTTAAATTCATGTTTTTAAGGGTTAAACCTGATGTTCTATGCACTTGTAATTCAATTTAATTTGAAAAATATGGAGATATATATATGTAGGCTGCATTGATGGCTTATGTAGGAAGTAGCAATACCCTGTAAACAGTGGTGTGCCAAGCCCATTTTGGTACTAACACTTGTCAGAGTGGATTTCTAAGGACCATCAAATTGTACTGAATATTAAGACTCAATTAATATGCTATTGGAATATGCCTAGGGGGCACTGTGGAGGGTAAATCAGGTATCCATTTTTTGTTTTTAAAACAGTCTTTAGTTTGATTTTTGAAGATGTAGTTCATCTCTTCTATATAAGGTGTTTAAATGATAAATGCAGTAGCTATGAAAACAGTGACTGAAACATTAAGGTGCATACCATCTCAGAATACAGTAAATGCAATGTGAAGTAATGAATACAGAGTTAAACATCATTGTGGTAACAGAATGTCATAAGATTGAGGTATTTATCAATAGAAAATAAATCAAAACAATTGGCTATGCTACTTAAATAGGAAAATAATAAGCTACTCTTTATTAAAAAAATTAACCCAAGTTAATCAGTTATGCTTTATCTTTACTAATTCAAAGCAAAAAATCTGTGAAGATGTGTGTTCTCAAAAGGGTTAACTAGTCAGTAATATTGGCTACAATACTCCCATTTAAAAAAATGACCTTTTAAAGATGCTCTATAAAATTAAATTTTAATGAGTGGTAATAAACTGTGATACTTCCATAGGAGGGAATGCAGTACTAGCCTGAAGCTTTTGCCACATGCCATCAGCTTCAGTACCATGTTCTGTATCCTCTTTCATTAATTTTAAGGATTTGGAGTATGATGATAATACAGCGCTTTAAAGAAATAGAAACACTTTTTACAGTACATTTAGTCTAAGCTATCTTCTTGTCTGGGTAATGGTGTTCCTGTTGCTTTCATGATGCTTCTTCTGAGAAGTTCTTTTTTTATTCTTTTTTTTTTTCTTTTTTAAATAGGGAAGTGTGACTTTTCAAGGTTCTTATATGTTCCTTGTAACTAATTGAATAAGAATTGGCTAGTTGAAGAATTTTTGAAGAACAGTATCAAAACATAGGTGTGTACTGCTCAGAAAGAATTGTACTCTCTTTTCCCAGAAGAAGAACAAGAAACTTAAAAGCTGGTGACCCTTCAAAGATTAAAAGAAAGAAAAGTTTCATAAGGAAAGCAAAAGGGGAAGCAAAGAGAGAGTGGAGGGGAGGAAAGGAGTGCAAATTTGCATCATTACGGTGGTAAATGGTACTAGAATATCTGCCTCCCTACTATCAGTAATGATTGGAACTAATCCAGAAATTCAGAAAGGGTCTGTAAATTTGTCTTCAATTGTAGCCTTTGGCATAGATTTATATGCTCAGTCCCTTGGGCACTGAATTTCATTTCCCCATTTGCTAAATGAGAACAACTTATCCTAAATCAACGATAATCAGAATAAACACTATTATTAATTTATTGTTTCCAGACTAGGAAAAAAACAGTAAAAATTAAGCTCCCTTCTTTTATCAGTGGTTTCCCTCCCCCTTTTGCCCTGAGGATCCTATTAGCAGAAAGCTAAGCAACTCTGTTTCATCAGAAATAAATTATGCCTCACTTTTTTAATGTAAGTACTGAAGGGTTGTAAAGATTAGAAATACATTTGAACCCACTATCACTTGATGTTATTTTCCTTGATGTTCTGAGCTTCTTTAGGGGAATGAAACAACATGTTCTTTTGAAAGCAAAGAGCAGAGTTGCTTTAGAACACCAGCACAGATCTTAGTTGATGTAAAAAATAATTCAAAATCTCTACATAAATATTTAAAGCAACGTATAGACAGTCTGAAAGAGAGCTGTCAGAATTTCTGGCGTGTATAAGAGGCAGAATGTTTGCAGGGCAAAAAGGTGGCAGAGCTAGTCACCCTCATTTTTTAAATGATTAGAAAACTTTAATTCCCCAGAAACAGTAAGCTAATTCTCACTTTCTTCACAAAGGAGCTAAGGATAAAAAACCACCTTTAATTAATAAACACTGCTGGCACTACTTTGGTAACAAGCTGCTGTAAATGAAACTCTTAATTGCGTCGGAACAGAATATTGTATACAAATTCATTTTACTCCTTAAGTGCTGTTCTTTGTTGTTGCTATTTTACGTATTTGTAGGAAATAAAAGTAGCTTTGCCAGCCTCCTTGTCACTGAAAGCAATTCCAGTCAGCTCTCTGTTTGTGGGGAGCACTGAGCTACCCAAAACATTCCCCTTTAACCCTCATGATAACTAGAATAGATAGTTCTCAGTGCAATCTAAATCCCAGCTAATTAAGCTGCGCATTAAGGTTTTGTTAATGAACTTATGCTTCAAATTATGTAATGAAATTATACGATGAAAGAAAATGGAAAAAAACCTCTAAGTTTTGAGTTGTAAAAAAAAATTATCCAGAGTGTTTATGTATATTTCTGTATATATATTTGACATATATATATGTAGGTAATGTGAGTTTTTTTCCTGTGGATTGTGTTCTGAGTTTCTTATGTTTTTATTTAATCTTCAAATGAACTTCTTTTGGCTGTAACTGTCAGCAACACTTTGAGTTAGAGAGGAGAGGAGCTGCCTCTTCTACATTTGTGAAGAAAGCAACATAGAAGCATAACTGGCCAAAGAGTATTTTGAATACGTGCATTCATGATCTTTTGGGGTTTGAATTCTATAACCTCTTATTTAAATTATTAGAAATTTTGGGAATATGAAACTGTAGATGGTTGTAATCTGTGAGGTGTACCTTCATTGAGACCATAAGCAAAAGACATGTAGATGAATCGTTACTTAAGGGCTGGAAAGACTTGAAGAGAACTGGAAAAACAGATATTTTCTTGTATAGACATGTTCAAATCTGTTGTAGTGATTTTGGTTAGGGGAAAGCTTGTTGCAAGTTGTAGAGCACTGTTTGAAACTTTTTTTTTTTACTATGTCATCTTCAAAAGTGCAAGAAAAATGCTGAATTAGGGATATTTATATCAACCTAAAGTTGACCGTGACACCTGAAATAAGCTTTCCTGCTTTCTTCTTTTTTAGAATTGCTGAATGAGGAATTGTCACCAGTCTTGACGAGAGCAGAAGAAAAAACTGGTAAGTATTAAGACATTAATTTTTATTTTGACTTTAGAGTGCAGAATATATATTGTGAAGGAAGAAGTGTTTGGCAGAGTTCTTGCTTGATTTGATGGTGCTTATGCTTAATAATAAGTCTTTACTGCACTGGAATATAATGGGATCAACAAGTATAAAGATGTAGCGCTATTGATTTTTTCCGAACTATTGGGTGAAACTTAATTAAGAAAGAGAATAGGATTTAGACACTTGTCATTTTAAATTTATTGACTGATTTTATGAATGTTCTTCCATCACAAAACACACCCTTGCCAGCCAAAGGATCCAGTAGCTTCTTGTTTGTAGATGTCACCCATGAAGAGTATTTACTAGTAATAGGACTTAACAGGGGAGACCTAAGATCCCAGACAAATCCCCAGTTCTTGTTTCCCTCTGGGTGTGCTCTAATTGCTCTAGAGTCAGCACGCAGATTTGAGGAGTAATGGTAATTCATGTTCCAAATAAGTGCTTTGTACGAAGTAGAGCAGATACAGCCCCTCAGGATGCCCTCAACAGATGGAATAAAAAGCTAGAGCTGTATTGCAGAATATTCTGGAATGGAATGGGGTAAGGGCAGATTTGGCTTTAAGTCTCTACTTTCAGGTAGGCAGAGAGAACTTAAAAATCCATTCTGATCACCTATGAGTGGCTTTTTGATTCATGGTGTTACAAGGTGAGATGAGTGCAAGCCTGAATGGGTTTCTATTTGTACAAAATATTTAATATTGGTAATAATAAGAAAATAAATTAATGTGACACTCTACAGTCCAATAGTTAGGACACAAACTTCTGGAATGTGAGAAAATAGATGAAAAACCATTGAGGTCAGAACATCATGACCTTTCTTTCTCATGTTTGTCTTTGGAAAACAGAGGTTTGAAACATCAAGAAAATGGGAATGTCATTTCCTATATTTATTTTTCCATGCCTAGCCTTTGAAGTTCATCTTTTTGTTCAGTTTGCTTTTTCTTTTTTCTATTGGCTCTAAAATGTAGTGTGGTAGTGTGCTAGCTGTTGAAAGCATCATCTGTCACATGCAAAACCCAAGTAAAAAAAAAATGCAGCACAAATGGTATATAGAAATGAATGAATTATCTTGGCAGAGATATCTTAAGGTGAAGTTTTAAGATTGCATCGAACATTCTGATCCTGTGCTGCAGTCAGAATGGCAGTTTTGATTTCTTATCTCTGACCCCATATTCCTTCTCTCTACTAGACTTGCAATTGCAAGGGCACAGTAGCCCAATCAGAGAAAGGAAAAAAAAACACTACCAAGAAAACCAAACCACTGCCCCCTGGGCCCCAGACAACTCTGTCAGTCTGAAACCATAAGAACAATTTTTTCCTTTAGGAGTAGGTTTGAGTTTGACATTACTGTACGATTCTGCAGTCATTATTGTCAGTGCAAGGGGGAGGTGTGGAGCAGCAGATCAACAGCAGCTTTGGGTGCGCCTAGTTCCACACTAATGTGGAAATGCTCTGCACGTGCTCTGAAGTCAACAAAATCCAGAGAACTTCTCCATGAGTTGGATTGATTTTTGAATTAGAATATAAATAAGCCTGGATGATTCAGTTTCCTATAAGATACAGTTGCAGTTTTATTTTTAAATGGAGTCCAGTAGTAGACTGGTATAAATATAATTGGTATAAATGGTGATCTTTCTTTGATGAGTTTTGCTTACGAAGTGCTGCAGATATCATTAGGTGCCATTTCACCCCATCAATCACCTTACAAGGTAAGTTGGTGTCATAAAGGTAGTTTGAGATTTCTAGTAATCCTTGCATTTAGCATTTTGCAAACAGAATAAAAAAGGTACAACTCGTGTACTCTATTAACATTTCAAATTTGACTTGCAATTCGGATGTTTGTTTATCTGATACTTATGTTTAAATGCATCTGCATGTAAGGAAATTCAGTATTGTCATTGTGATGTCAATACCAATGCTTTTTCTGAAGCAGTTCAGGAGCAGCACAAAACTCCAAAAACTGCATATTTACAAATCAATAAGCAAGGTAACGATTACAAACTACACAGACAGTGTTTATATCTTGGTGCCTTACAGGAACATCCAGAAAATGTGCATAACTGTTTACATTATTCAAGGTCATCACAGTAGAGATAGCAAGTAAATTTCAGAGTTATCTTTAAGATGATTAGGACTGTTGGAATATCAAGCCCTGACATTATCTACATAAGGAATAAAATAAGGTTAAATATGAGCCTAGACAAGTTTGTGGCAGATAATTCATATTTAAGATAGTTTTTCATTACATAACTCTTCTCTTGATCCATGAATCAAAGATAAACTGAGAAATAAATACATATACACATACATATTACAGAATATTTGTTATTACTTGATTCCATGAAAAGTAGAAATCTAAAAAGGAAACATTCCTGGAATTGTTAAAGGAAACATTCTGGGAATTATGTGCTTTACAAATGACTGTAGTTTAAAGACGTCATCCAAAATTATAGGAAAAAGAAAGAAATAAATATAGTAATTTTAAAAGAAACACCTCATTTTGTAAATATGTTTATCTTACTGTAGTCTTCTTTTTTCCAGGATAGTCAGTGGGAAAATACACATATTACTGATCTACAATTTAGTCTTTTTAATATTTAGTCAGTAAAATCCAACAAACTTCTGAGGACTTCTATTGTACAGAATTTTTAAATACAAGATCCACATTCAAAATGTGTATCAATCCAGTTTCACTAAAGTGTTGTTGATAAAGTTTTAGAGTGAAAGAAAAGATGAATATTTCAGCTTAAAGAATTTATTGGTCTAACATAAACAAGATGTGAAACAAATGCTTTCCACGTTACAGGTAACACTTGTGATTAATGTAGGTAGAACAGTTTTATTATTGTATTGTTATGCATCACAGTAAAAAATGCATGGAAAATAGTCCTTTTAAAGAGCTATAGCTGATTTTGCGTATAGCAGAGAGCATAAATGAAAAGCAATTAATAAAATATCTTTCACTACAATTATAAATCAAATTAAGAGATGCATTAAAAAATTAACAGAACATTGTCTGGAAATCACATACTGTACAGGAATGTCTTCCCCATTCAATTTTCCGAGAAGAGGATTTCCATTAGTTACAGTACAGTTAGAGAACATTAAATATCCAACAGAAATGTTGCAGTGTCCTTCTGCTGAAGAAGTTTCTGTGAAATAGGAAACTGATTTACAATTTTACAGGGAAGATGAAGTGTGGTGTGTATTTGCATGAGATGCAGTAATTTAGATTTCCATACACTCAGTTTGTAGATGTCACTCTTGTTTAGTTCAAGTTGGGCAGCTGTTGGAAGCCAAGTGAAAATGCAGATGGAAGGGAAATAGGTATGTACCAAACAACAAATAATACGTTGGTAAAAACATTGGATGAAAACATTGGGAATATTTCAGAGTTGGCTTTCAGTCCTTGCTCTTGAAATAATTTGGGGAAAATTCTAAGATAAGTTGTGAATAAAGACCTGTTATTGTTGCAATGGCAATGTTTTAGCAGCGGTGCAGGGACTGCTACTTGCTGCCTGAAGCCCGACAACCCAAGTTACATGATGAGATTCTCTCCTTGTATGGGCTTCTGGAAAATAACTTCATGCTTACATGTGATTCCCCCACACAAAGTGAAAAGGCTGTTGAAAAGCAAAGGTGTAATTGACTGTCTATTGGAAGTCACGGTTCTGTGCAATAGTATATATCATAGAAATTAAACTTAGCTTTGTTGGAAGTATAAAATAATCCAACAGTTATAGACAGCTGTAGTTTGGGCATGTTTGATAGTGTAAGTACTGCACTCTGATATTATAACTAGAAATGTTGGAAATAATATTTCAGATGCACTTGAATTTAGGCATATTTAGGATGACAAATCTCAAAACTGAGTGCTGTGAATATACTGCAGGATGAAAGTCTTGATTTTGTGAATATCCCTATATTTTTGTTCCATTTCTAAACTTCAAGCTTTAAACAAATGGTTACTCTTTAGTATTACAAACCTAGAATCTTTTGTATGTGTGTCTGAAATATCCACTGTTAAATAAGAAGTGAGAAACATAATTTAATCACTGACTGTGCTATTCTTTTTGTATTTCATCATGGAGAAAAATTTTATTTCTGTGGCTGTAGAAATTACTATTTGCTATCAACAATCTGATTGTATTAGGTGCTGTATATGCACAGAATAAACATTTTCTATCCAGAAGAATTTAATCTGTAGATTGAAAATAGATTTTGCCATTACATGGCATTAAACACTCCATGGAATTTTTTAGATATGTGTCATTACATGTTCAAATCTTTTGGATTCTCAGTCTTTAAGTAACAAGCAAGCTTATATATTTCACATTTAGAGGCTTTAAATGCTCAGGAATATTTTATCTTGCTAAGGTAATTGAAACAACTTTTTGTTCCCCTGTTCCCTCTTGATTTAAAAAAAAAAAAAAAAAAAAAAATTGTTATACTGGAATTGTTTTCCAGTATTAATTTTTGTACAAACTAGTAATTACTAGAAGTTGATTGTAAAAGCGGAAGTGGGGAATGGAGGGTGGAAATGAAAATGGATTTTAAGGGAAAAGGATGGTATCCTACTCAACTGCATTGTGCATGACAAGGCCATGATAGTGCATCATGACAAGGAGTTAGACAAAAGTGGCGTTATTAGGTGTAATCATATATTTAGATAAACAAAATAAGTAAAAGGACTAAGGAATTTGGGTAATAGGGGTTTGTATCCTGTGCCTGTCAGGGTTCTGTAACCATCTCAGCATCATTTTGCTGTGTAATGCTCATAATAATGCATCTTCTCCTTTATGCTTTCTGTCTTAACTATTTTAAACTACATGCTCATCAGGTCAAAAGCTAATGCATATTGTGTGTGTGAACAGCAACCTATTACAATAAGTGTATTTATTTTAGTTGCTTAAATAGCTCTAGTGCCATATCCTCCTAATAGTTGCTGGTGACTTTTGGCATTTGTAGTGCTAACCACTACATAATAACAGCCACAGAATTTGGTGGATATGTAACTTAAATATATAGGTCGTCTGTGTATCTGATAACTGTCTGAGATGAATAGTGTGCTTTCCTTGTAAATAGTTTTGCTGAAAATATACTATTATTTGACCATGGTATTTGCATGCATATTATTTTGCTGTAATCTAAAAACTTTGTTAAAAGGCGGTGTGGGTGTGTTGTCAGTAACACAGAGTAGCATTGTTGAGAAATTACCTTCCTATTCCAACCTCTCAGTAGAAAATAAATTTTAACATTAGATCTAACAGTGAAAATGAAGGATTTTCAAAAATTCTCTCAAAAACATGGAATAAATGCTGGATAACTCAACCTGTTAGTTAAACAAACCTATATAGTGTATTCCTTAAAAATTTAAAGGTTACTTTAGAATTTGGAGTATGAACACATGATTCAGATTCTCCAATTAAGGAAATGGTTTCTTTCAGAAAATTTCTTCTCTCAAAAGCTTCTTCAGAACAGTTGGAATACTTTCTATCTGGCAAGAAACATGATGAACAACCAAGCAATATTTGAATTTTTCTTCTGTAAACCTGAACAAAACAAATGAAGTGTAGTCAAATGGAACAGAATTTTTTGACCTTTTTTTCTTTTGTTATCGCATGCTCAGAATGGTTGAGAGAACACAAACATGTTTAATTTCTAGTTTCATTGAATCTGTTTTCACTTTTTTTGCCAATTCAATATGGATACTTGAGAATTTTTTAACGTCAGTTCTTCTCTCTTTTTTAACTGTCCCTTTCTTTCCAACTGTGTTCAGTCATTTTATATATATCATTTCACATTAATATTTCTCACCTTCTCCAGTGGGAAAAATAGGCTAGTAAGACTGATACTTGCTTTCTGAAATCTGTTTTTCTTTCACTTGTTTCCCTAAGGAGGGATAAAGGAAGGGAACTTCAGCACGCAGAACTGGAAAATTTAGGATTTTAGTAGTACTACTACTAAATAGCAAAATGCTTGGCAGTGGTAGAGTGTGGGAAAATCCAGATTCCATTTTTCTAGAAAAAAAGAAGCTTGTCACCAAATCTCTATTTCAGAAAAAAAATTATTCCTTTCTTAGAAAAGAACATTTAAGAAGAATTGTTTGTCTCAGTGATCACAGTGTGCGAGAAGTGTCTAGACTTAATTGTTTTGGAGTGAGAACTCAGCTCTTTAATTTATACTTTTGCATTTAAATCAAGTTCATTATGATCGTGCAATGGAAACTTTGAGGTACTAGCCACAGGTAGTAATTCATATTGGGTGGAATTAATCTGTTAATGTCTTTTTACTTTTGTTATGTTAATTTGTCTGTTATAAGTGCTAAGACTTAAACCAGGATTCTACTTCTCCAAATATATTAGCCTATATATAGATTTATTACTGTTGGCCAGAAATAATTTTTCTGGATTTTCAAGTCCAGGGAGAAATAGGCTTTCAGATTAAGGGGTAAAAACGTAAAATAAAAGACCTGCCATGATATCCTTTGCCATTTATCTGAAGCCTTCCCTAGTTTAATCAGAAAAGATCCTACTAAACACGTAGCCTGTGTATCACCTTCTCTGCAAAAACAGTGGAAGCAGTAACTGGGAAAGCTTCTCCTTGTTCCTGTTCCCATGCCTGGTCGTGTTATCTGTTAACGCTTCCCCAGTTCTTTGTCTCCGTATCGTTTCTCTGGTGGTTTTGAGCAAAGCAGGCAGCAGGGATTCTGTTTTCCATTCCAAATTAGGAAACCAGCAGAGGAAGGTAGAGCAAAGACATCATTGTAAAGCTGTTTGAGGATAAGGGCAGGGACCACTCTAACATGAGCAGCTGCAAACACATGCAGTCTCCTGCTTGCCCATTTCAGGCCCTAGACCAATGAAGAAATTTTTTAGTTATAGTCAGCACATTTATCTTCTTCAAGTATTACTGGATGAAACAGAATGCATTGTAGAACTTCCACAGTGTTACTGGAGTCCACCACCCCCCTATC
>JAOXNG010000042.1:35420753-35433157 GCA_028566535.1 Scolopax minor | reverse complement strand
AAAAATCTTTAAAAAAGATAAAACACATTTGACATAGGGAACCCTACAGTCATCTCGTTTGATTACTTTAAAAAAAAAAAAAAAAAAGAAAAAAGAAAGAAAAAAAGACCAGGAAATGCTCCAAGTAACAGTGACTTTCTCAGCAGCCCTTCTGAGTTCACTTGAGTAACTCAAACAGTGATTGGGAAAAGGCATTATAACTGCTTAGAAATTTTTAAAGATGTAAGTTTCTTAGGGGAAAATGCAAATTCCTTAGAAAAGAGTCTTAGCCTGAGGGTATTTTACTTTTAATTTTAGACTCTTTCATAAATATGTGTGGCTTTAAAAAAAAAAAAAAAAAGAGAGAAAGATTTTCAAGAGGTATTTTGTGCTGGCAGATAGAGTTGGGGTCAGTCCTTGAGTGCCAGAAGAGGAGTTTGAAGCAACAAAACCCCGTACTTTGAGGGTCCTGCTGCTGGAACTCCTGGGTGCTTCTCTTCCTGACTGCAGAGAAACTGGGAATCAAGATTTCTGTTCCATCTAAATATGATCTAGGGAAGAGAGAAGAGTAGGACAGGAAATTAAATTCTTCTCTTGTGGAAGACATGTTATACCCTGCTAAAAAAATTTTAATAGAGGTAGTTTCACAGCACCTGTAGTAATCATCTCTAAAGCCCCAGCTGCGGCTCCCTCCTCTAGCATCTCTTGATAATGTGCCCTCTTTTAGGCCCTCTGCATGGATGCAAGTAAAACATACAAATGATATAGTTGTAAATATTTATAGTTGCAGAATTTATAGTTACATGTAATTTCAGAAACATTCAGAAACAGTATTGAGATATGTTTATCCCTACTCAGTGCTGGTTGTGTAGAAAGGTGTAAAATTAAGAGCTTTAGACAGGAAAACAACAAAATGTTCCAAGCACAATGTTCCAATGTGTATATACTGAGCATTCTCAAAAAATCTCATTAAATGTCACTAAAGAGTTAGGCACTTTTATTGCAAGCAGTTGTTTAGGCTTTGTGCTGAAGGGATAAATTGTTACTACAATTTGTTACAGTTGTAAAATTTTCATCTGCTCAGGTTTTAATTCTCATTGAGCAATTCTAGTTCTATCTTGTATATATTGTTTAAGTAATTATGTTTACTTAAAAAAAAATCATAGGTAGATGTAGATAAAGGGTAGAGTTCACTTCAGAGTATTTTTACTGTGGACGTCATTTATACACAGTTGTTAGACAACATCTGCAATATCACATAGTTAAGGTCACTTCACTCCATCTTTATTTTTTTAATATTGTTGTAGTCCTTTCTTCTTACTGTTACACATTTAGTCCAGCCAAAGACTTTGACCTATGATGAAGATAACTATTCCAGTTATGTGGAAAAAATGCATATTTATAATTTTTTTAAAAATACTAATTCGAAAAAAGTCAAATATTTAAAAATATTTCTACTTTGCAAAGCAATCTCTTGAGGAAAAAATTATTTTTAAGAGTTTAGATTTTTTATTTCTATAAAAAAGAATTCTGTCCTTCCTATCTAAATTTTATTTTATCTATGTTGTATGCATAATATAAAATAATTGAATCAAAAATACAAATGTGCTTCACCACTGTTTAAAGTATTGGAAGGTTCTTCAGGACTTCCACGTCTTCTAAGATAAAATTTGAAACAATCTCACAATATGTCTTCTTTTTAATGGGACCAGACTTTTCAGTTAAAATTTGTTGATGTTTTCTGGCAGGCTTTATTCAGGAGAACAATTAAAATAGAAATCCATTGTTTTGATTGTCATTCATGCAGAATTTCTAATAGTTCAGTAGTACATTGCTAAATTATTCCTATGTAATCTCTATAGGAATCTGGAAAACAATATTCCTTGAGGTGCAGCACTTCATAGGCAGGTTGTCAACTGCTGAAAAATAAGTTGACAACAGTTTGAAAAAGGATACCAGGCTAATGGAGCAGTGGCAAAAAACCTCTGTTGTTAAAAGCATGATATATGAGAGAAGGAAAGAATGGGCAGAACAGTGTAACGTGAAAAATGAATGGGCATTTCATTATAAAGGACTTCCCTCTTGTTTTCAAACACATTGCTGCTTGTGAAATCCTGCGGGAATACTGAAAGTGGTTTGTTGGCAGCAGACAGCAATGTCAGATTCTTATACCTTTTCTTAGCAAGAAATTTGTATTGATGTGTCTTCAGTATGTTTTCAAATTGCAGAACTACACTAAATAAAATGTCATTTTCTGAATAAATTAGGATTTTATGCTATCATCTGAATTACGAATGTCATCCTGTGTAATATAATGTTTATGCTTCTCCTGAGGCAGTCTCTTCAATTTTGCTTACACCCATGGTTTAATATAGGACTGAAGGTCTTCTGAAGACCGATGCTCACAATGCAACACTGCTGATTTTCAAGAAAAGGCTTGGAAATGATTTCACTGTTTCTAGGTAAACCTCCAGGCCTTGTAGTTTTTAATTTGAACAGGCTTTTTGACAAGCAGGTATCAGCTACCACTGGGAGCAGTTTTTGTTTTATATCTCATACTCCTTCTAACATGCACCTTGTAACTTTGCACAAGACAACTAAAATTGGTTTAATTTTGTTTGTTTAGTTTGTGCAACTGCTCCAGTTTTCACAACTGGTTTGATGTATCATTATCTATTTCCTCTGTTGCTAGAATAAGATAAATTCAATGTTCCATAGTGATAATAGAATATGGAAACATAATGAATAATTTGGTAAAATAGGTGCAAGATAGGTTTTTAAGGGTTGAAGATGTATTTTATGTCTGGTGTATTTTGACTTCCCCAAGTTAGAATGTTTATATGGAGCTTATTCAGAACTATTCAGAGCTTACTTGGTTGGTGTTTGGTTTTTTTTAAATCATCTGTCTTTTTTTTCAACACGTGATAGTAAATGAAGGGATAGTGAATATATGGTCTAATCTCATAATTCAAGTCAATCAATATTTGAAACACCATGAAGGATATGCACAGAGAGGGTGATCTTTCACTGTAGTAGTTTTTGAATTTGAGCACCCTTAGATCCACCATAAATTCCAGGACTTCTGCACTCCTTTCAGGATAAATAAGGAATGAGCAATACATTCTCCATGAGGCATTTGTGACTGGTAACTGTGAGAAGTGTTCAAGGGGCAACAGATTCTTTTGCTGAGCATTTTCTAACTTGTTGGCTCTGCCCAGATGGGGTCCACAAAGTGCATTATATCTCTTTAGCAAGAGCTATTGACACCCCAACTGCCTTGGAGGCCATACTAGTGTTTTCTGTTGACCAACATCTCTTCACCTCTCCCTCTAAAGTATTTACCTCCAAATAGCAGCTGGTCATATCCTAATGCTTTAGCTTCCAAAATAGATTCTTGCAGGGTTGAAAATGGCAGTCTTATCTCCTGCATGGACATCCTGCGTAAGGCTGATGGCTTCAGCTTAAGTGCTGTCATCTTACAAGCATGTTGTGAGATATGTGTATGAACATCACCTAAATGTTCATGCAGTTTCTGAGCACATCATCACGCTTTTCATACAAAATTCTCAAGTTAGAAATTCTTCCTTTCCCCAGACCAAAGCTTCATGAAATCTTTTATTCTTAATTTCAGATTCACATCATCAATAATATGAAAGGGTATTTTGAAAGACAGGTGCCCAACTGCTGTTGAGAATGAATATTCCCTGCGGTCTTAAGCCTCTGTGTCTAAATATATATATATAAAACAACAGTAAACTGGTGTGCAAAACAATTAGTTTAAATAAATGGCAAATAATTATTCATTAAACTTCAGGGCTCAAAATTAAACTTCATTTGTATTTAAACACTTTGCAATTCTATTTTAAACTTGGGGAAAACTGAATAGAGGCATAGAAGAATAAAAAAACATTGACCTCGCACTTCCTTCAAATGTGTGCTTAAAACCTGCATCTTCTTACAGAAACACCTTTTGTCACATTAAGTTATGAAATACACTAAATATTAACACAGAGTAATCATGCTGGAGATCAAAGCCTCACATTTCACAGAATGAATTTCAAATCAGAAGTTTCTCAGAGAAAGGTAGTGAAAATAACATCCTAAGTAGTTCTTTGTTATTAAAAAAAGATATTAAGGTAAACTAAATTGTATTTTCCAAGGAGTGTTATTTTCCCAAAGGTAAAGTTATTTAAGTATCAGTGACTATGTAGTATGGGTTTTATATTCTGTATTGTATTGTTTTAACTGAAAAATTATTAAAGTTCACAAGTTTTAATTGCCAGTCTTTTTTAATTAATAATTAACCTTCTAAAAGGGGAAAACTTTGAAAATGAAAGCATATTATCTGGAATTAAACTAGCCACTTCTTTTCAAGGTAAAATACTTTCATGTTACTCTTGCTGAGCTTAAGTATGGGGAAAATGATTTTAGTTTTATCCTGGACTTGATAAAATTTCCAAAACCAAACCAAAAAACACTCTACTTTTTATAGAACCTTGAAAAAGTTATATTTGCACAGCTCTTGTGGTGATCAGAAGTCTCAGCATTTCAGAGGAACTCAGTGTACTTCAGTGGAGCTGGGCAGGCAATCATTCTTAGAAGAGGTTGGATTTTAAAGCTCACAGAGTTAATGCCTACAGACCAGTGTAAATCCTATTTATCCTCTCAGGTGACGAGCTAGATCAGACAGATTGTATATAGAGATCTTTCCTGAGTCCTGCGTTTAACTGGTTGCCAAAAATTGCCTCCTTGGAAAGGCTCATGGTAATTGTAGCAGTTATGAAACAAAGGAAAATGAAGTGATGAGAAAAACACTTTAGAATGAGACGATGATAGAAATTATGTTCAGTTATAGAAATATTCAGAGTAACTAGTGTGTTTTGAATTGTCATTTACTCAAATATATTCAAGTTCATATTTTGTATTTCAAAATTTGTATTCTATTGGTAAAATTGTGTCAGTAGTTATCAGATGGTTTGGTTTTGAAGAAATGCTCCTTTATAGTGGAATTTAAAAAGAATGAGGATTTATAGGCTTGTGTTCCAAGAAATCCACATACTGGAGAATGCTTTTAGTTTTATTTGCTATGTCAGGATTGTGTATGGTATAAACTGTACCATTGTAGTCCTTGCATTGCTCCCCTTTGCTGAGAATACTGGTGAGTGAATCAAATTGCAGTTCAAAGGTGTCTGTGGTTTGTACCATTAGGAAAGGGGAATGTGCAGAATAAAATGCACTTCAGCATTTAGATCTCTTTGGGTTGGTTCCTAGCTCTGCTGTTGGGGCACTTCTCTTCACCTGAGTTTCTGTGTTCTAAGATGGGAATGCTGATGCTGATATTTGTTATGTGTTTTGAGATTTAGAGCTAGAAAATGCTACCCAGACGCTAGGTGATGTTCAAAGATCCACAGATTTGATAAACATTGTGGTCTCTGCTGCATGGTTGGACACTGATAGTGGCATTAGATAAATGAAGTCAGAGTACCAATAACATTTTGTACCAATACTCTGCTTAGTGTAATGCTGCATTAAGGAATGTAGCTGATTTCTAAATTTACAACATGTTTAATTTTTTAAAAATTGTGACAAAATGTTTATCTACTTCCATATTATTTTTTGGCTACATCTCAGTCCAACTGAAATACCAGGCAAAAAAGGAGTTAAAATATGAACTCCTTTTCACATAATTTTAAGATTTTTAAAAAGTAACTCCAAAGACCAGCTTAAATTAGCAAGTGGCAATTGTGTGAGTAATTTTTCCTCACTTTTTTCCAGACTGAGCTCTGAAAATTTGGATATGTAGATGAGTTTTTAAGCCTGTTGAAAAAATACTTTTGAGAAAGCATCACTGCTTACAGTGATCATATCTCACACGATAGCTGTTTTATCCATCAGTGTAAGTTATGAAAGACATAGAAAAGCAGTTCATATTGTCTTTCTGAGTGCTTTCCCATTGTTTTTGAGCTCACTCTAAGACTTTCTCATTGATTTTTCCTATTTAATTTCTGCAAGCATTTAAAAAATAAAAAACAAGTGAGGCATCACCACAGAAATGAAGGGTATGAAACAGCTTTTTACGGAGTTTCATCTCTTGGGGAGTTTTGAATTAGCATCCATCTCTAGACCTTTACTTTTGCAAATTAGACCTCGAAAACTTGCTTGGGATTTTGAGTCATTTATAGGATTGTTCCAGTAGGCTTAAAATATCACTGTTGGACTTGCAAGGCAACAGAAGAAAATTTTCTCATGGCCCTCAAACTGAAGGCTTCCTTTAAACTGCATTGAGGAGGGAATAGCTTTTTTGACGTTTGATTTTTACCAGAATTAAACCCTATTCTGCCTGTCACTAAATACTTGGTCTCAGAAACTGATGTATTAAAAAATGGCATTTGTTTAAATATTGCAAAAATCTACTCTTTTCACGCTGCAATGTAATTTACATCCTGTTTTTTTCCTAAGAATTGCTAGAAGCCTTCATAAGACTTTTAATTAGTCAATCAGTAATGTCCAATTCTGTTTGTTTTGTTTTCTTTCACAGTTCTTTTATTTCTAGTAGTACAACCCTGAGGACTTTTGATTATAAGATCTTCTGACTACAACTTATGAGCTTAATAGTCATCACGCTGGATTTATGATCCTGTATCACACTTCAGGGAACGCTGCTGTAGCTCACTTGCTGGTTTTGTTTGCAGTAGTGAAAGCCCTGGAGACATCAGCATTTAACTGTGCTTTGAAATTGCTGAAGTGTGTTGTTCCACCAGATTGGGTGGCCTACACAGCAACTCTGATAACAAATGGCTCTGGGTTTTTTGTGGGAAGTAACCGCACATGCATTGTGTTAAGGTTGCCTTCTGACTATTAGGCAGTAATTTCTGAAGAAAAGAGCCTGCTGTTCTCTCACTTCTGAAATGAAACATGAGTATAACCTGGAATGAACCCGTGTCTTATGTTTTTATTCATTGTTTGTTGACCCTGTGGTCAACCCTCTGTCACTATGATTAATCATTCAGGCTCCAGTTGTCCAAGAAGACAATTCAAGCCTTTTCTGCAAGAGAAAATGGGGGGTGGAAGGAAATAAAACAAAGTATTAATGAAACTAAATGGGTTAATCTTTGACATGATAATTTATACCTGGGCTAGCAAGCCAACAGGAACGCTCTTGTATGTGAATGATTAATAGCTGCTATGGTTATATCTCTGACAAGTGATTAATAAAGTTTGTGATTAAAAAAAATACTTCCTTTTCTTTCCCTTAAGTGTGCAAATCTTGGAACTCCACTTCTGTCTGCACAGGGATCCAATTACAGTGTAGACCTATTTGTAATTCAGATGTCACTCACCATTACTCATGCAAACAACATCAAAATGGAGTTCACTTGATCTGTTAAGTACTAAAGAACTAGGAAATCTAGTGTGTCCCCAGATACTTTCTAGCCTATGGGGAAACAAAATATGTCTGATGCAGCTGTTTCTTCAGAAGCATGAAACCTATCAACATGGAACATAAAACAATAATATTCTGGGGCTGTACAATTAGTTACCAGATGCAAATTGAAGTTGTGAGGTCCATCTGTAAATCATAGTTAGAGCAATGAATATATTAAATCTCAAGTCTATCCAGAGGTAACTGTGGGGTTTGTTGTGGTTTTGGTGAGGTTTTTTTTATCCAGAGGTTAGATCATGCCATGAGATGGTGTGTAATCCAAATGGAGATCATTCATAGAGCCGTAAAATGACAGCTTCAACTGAGTACTGCTATCTAAATCCACATGTTCCTTTCTCCAAAACTTAACAGTATTAGAAGAAAATTTGCAAAAATTTCTTTACGAGACCCCTCTGCAAAATGAGGCCTTTCAGAGTTCATTTGCAAATACGACACATACCAAGCCCTAGACTGTTCCAATTGTCATAGAATAATTAAATGGGTGTGTAAATTGTGTAAATGGCAATCTAGGAAGGTAATGATGGCAGCAGTGATTCAGCCTAAAGGTTCCGTTAACTCCGTAGCCACTCTCCGGGCAGTGGGTGACTGTAGCAGACGCCTCGGGAAAGAAGAGTGAGGAGGGAATGGTGCTTTCTTTGGCAACTTCACAGGCAGCTGGTACTCTGTAGCTTCCTAAGCTGGAATTCGAATTCTCTTCATCATGTTTAATATCTATCAATATATCATGAATTCATGTAAGCACTTTTTAACCCTTTTGTATTTTGGCCCTCATGCCATTGTGTGGCACTTAACTTCACAGTTTCAAATATGAATTTGATGTTTTACCATTATAAACTTGCTGTGTGGGCATTTCTTTGCCTTTCATTCTAGTACCTATTTCATGAGGAATAGTGAATAATCTTTCTTTACGTTCTGTTTACGGTGCATTATTTTGTAGACCTGTTTCATATTTCCCTTATGTCATCTTTTTCAAGATGAAAACTTTGGGTCACTTGATGATCTTTGAGTCACCATGAAATCTGAGGCACATGTTCTCTTGCTTTTTTTTAAGATGGGAGATTTGAGATAGTTCCATCATGAATTTACACACAGTATAATATTGTATTTAGTGTTTGTTCCAAATTTGTTTCTTAATAATTCCAGACATTCTTTTTGGCTGCCCCTAAACCCAGAACCGGCATTTTCAAAGCAGTATCTGCAATGACTACAAATCATTGTAGTCACTGACTTTAGCAGTAATAGCTAGGATGCATAATCTGAGAGGATTGTCTTGTTTTTCTTTTTTTATTTTTAATGCTTTGTATTTGATTTAATAGTTTTCACCATTAAATTTCATCTTCTGATATTTTACTCTAATGTTAGTAAAATGGTGTTTAATAATTTTACATCTCCCCATACTTACTTTTCTTCTCTAAAGATATACACTGTTATCAGTATAAAGAAAACAATCTATAGTTCCTCATGGTGCCCTCTTTGGCTGTGTAATCTGCAATTTAGGGCTGTAGCTTTACAGGCTTTGCACTTTTCTAGAAGTCTGATAAGATTGGACTGATGGATTGGCACAGAAACCACATTAAAGGCCCTTTTCTGGAAATACCACCTCAGATGATCATAATTTGTTGCAATAACATGAAGTGAGATTTGTCTTTCATGCACTTAAAGATTAAAGTGTGTAGAGAAAGTGACAGTTACTCTAGAGTGAAAAAGTGTCGTCGAGAAATTTGTATGAAAGCTAACAGATTATTTCTTCCTTTGTAGACATTAATATCTAAGAGGAGAGCATTGTCTCCCTGATTTATGGAAAGGTAATTGTTAGCTTCAGATAGAGGATTTTATTGGTTTGTGAATGTGGGTTTTTTTGTCCTGAAACATTTTTTTCAAATTATTTCTGACCAGCCAATAAAAATTGCCTTGAGGAAGACAAAACACCTAAGTTGACATGGTAGACAACATTCTGTTTTAATTTTGATAATCTCAGAAGAAGGGATTTGGAAATTATTAAATTGAGAAATAGAAATCTCAGAAGAGGAAGTTGGCATTGTTCTCTGCGTATCTGGTAGTCCAGTTGTGAAAGTATCTGTGTTGCCTTTGAGGTCAAATTTCTAATCCTCCTACTGAAACTATCAGTTTTACAAGTAATTATGTTTTCATTATATTTCTCTGGAGAAGTGTATAACAGTCTATAATTTGAAACACTCAGAAGAAAAAAAGGAAGCACCCAAGTTTGAGTCAATATTCCAATATGTAGCTTTTTAATTAAATAGAAGAGCTTCAGCAGAGGTATTTGAGAGGAGCACATGCTAAAACAGTTGAGTAGTTTGTACTCACTTGGTATTTCATCAATAAATTAACCTTCTACTATTAGGCTGTATTTTATTTTTCTTCTTCAGACTAGTTTCTTTCCTAAAACAACGTGATTTCCGAAACATTTTCACACATTCCAACATTTCCTTTGCAGATTGAAGTAGAAGGTTTTGTTGCCTTGACCATTTAAATATTATTTGATTTTGCTCGTTCATTATCCTGCTAAGCCAGGGAGGAAAGGTTCAGTATTCAGCCAAAAAAAATGCAGACTCAAGTGAGCCATTAGTTTGTATGTTGAAAATTCCACAGAAGTTTGTACCATCGTGTGTCATTCAGACTTTACTTCTGCCAGCAGCGGCCGGCCTCATTATTTTTCAGTAAGGTATCTTCAAATAAACTGTGAAGTGGTATTAAAGCCTGTATGGGTCTGTAAGTCTCTGGGCTCTTTGCAGTGTGTAACCCCTGACAGTGATTACTGGAGAAACACAGAGAAGGGTCCCTTCACTTCCCCTGGTAGTAGCGTTATTTGATTTACAGCATTTCTTTAAAACAGAAATCCAACGTGTATTTCTTTCTAAATAAATAAATATGTGTCACTGTAGTTGCAGAAACCATAGTATTTACATTTAGCTGTTGATATTTTAATTAACAATTTAAGCGTGTTGTTTGCCCTATGAGTTCAATGGGAAAAACTCTACAAATAAACAGCAGTTCCCTCTTGGACAATCACTCAGTAAATTAGCTGACTTTGTCAATAGAGCGCATGCCTATCAGCCCTTCAAGGCAGCAGGGGGCAAGGATGTTCATTTACTTAAGCAGTAGGTTATACTATTAGTGTGTGTGATTGCTGTTAATTAGGATATGTGTAGATGTCTCTGTGCTGCACGGTTTGTAATATAAAACCTTTAAGCATTTAGGCTATTAATGAAGTCAATAAATGATTCTATTAGGAGTGGGTTTTTGTTGTTTTTTATTACTTCCTCTGTGTTTTGCTATTATTTATTATAATAATAGTACTCTAGTCAAAATATAACCAAGGGCTATACTGAAAGAGTAAAGCACAGTTCTTGCCTTGGAAACTCTGCAGGGGAAGGGACCATATATACCAATGGTTGTCCTAGAAGTCTGAAACAGGAAAGCATATATAGTCCACCTATGAATTATAAGTGACTTCCATCATTTCCATTTGGTATTCAGTTTTTTGTTTAAATATGCTTTTCATATCCCTCTGACTTGAAATAATTTAAGCATTTGCTTAGTTTTCTAAATCCATCATAAATGTTATCACTTGCGTTTTCCTGTAAATAAGGTTACATGAGTATATATTTGAAAGACCAGACTCTATGAATATGCATTTTTAATTTCAATTTTAAAACCAAATGTCTATAGCAAATTCTAAATTATTAAGTCTGGGCCATGCTGTGCTATTAGCTACATGTAACCTCTCTCTGACATCAGTAGCAGGGTTAATCACTCTTGTCACAGTGAACGTGTCTTTCAAATATATAATCTAAAGGCATGTTTCTGTTTACATGGGAAAGATCAGATGATGGGAAATACTGCTCTGCAAATGTAAACAATAGAGTTTCATAAGACAATTCATCCATTACTTGCAAAGTCTTTAGAGGTCTTGCATCCTAGTGTGGTACCATAATGCAAGCACCTTAATGTAAGTTAGTGTTTTGTCTGTCTAAGCATCACGGGGAAGGAAAGCAAGACAGTGCAATTGGTATTTGGACTAGCAGAAAGGGAGGCGCTTTTCTGAGCTCACAGTACTCAGAATGTCTAAATGAGCTTGAAATATATGGTCACACGCTCTGCCTTACTGAATCCCAAGGGAGACTATAAAATGCTTAATTTTAAACTCTATGGATGCAACCCTACAAAAGAATACGGTGAATTGTTTACTACCATTATTGGTAAAATTCAATTCTCCTTATTGAGGCTGAGATCAAATCTTAAAGTTTTAATTCTGCTTTTACTAAATTCCCCCAGCAATACCACCCTCAATTTCACTGGAAATGGTGTGAAACATTAGAGGCCAGAGTGCACAGAAGTTAACAGAAGTGGGGTTTCATCAGCTTTAGGTCATGTTTTTATGAGAATTTTGAGCTTGAACTGTTATCAGGATTTCTAAGCTGTCACAAATGCACTGTGAACAATGAAAATGTAGTAGGGATGGAGTCAGTTTCCTGAATGTAAGAAGTAACAAGATTTTGGGAAATTCTCTCTTGTTCTGTGGAAAAATTATTTTTCTGATTAAGAATCATATTTTCTCGGATTCCCAGTAGTAAAAATACAAAAAGAAGAAAAAACCCAAACTCACTTGGATAGATTTTGGTTTTTAATCAACATATTGCAAGATTCCAACACATTCCCCAAGGAAAGAAACAGAAAAAAACACCAAAGTGTTGTGGTGTAAATACAAAATATATATTAGTAAGTGTTTGAGATCTTGACTGAAAGCAATACCAGGGTTTCTGTGTTTGCATGTGCAAGCTGGTATATGAAGAAAGCATTTGAAAACATTTGTTGATGGGAGCAACCATCTTCCAGTTGCTACATCAGGACACTGATATCCTTTATAGAATTGAATTGAATCGTCTAGGTTGGAAGGGACCTTAAAGATCATCTAGTCCAACCATCAACCTAACTCTGACAAAAAAATAAATAAGAA
>JAOXNG010000042.1:35331451-35342957 GCA_028566535.1 Scolopax minor | reverse complement strand
CAGTCGTAGCTGGAAAGGGCCAGGGCAATCGTTAGAGCTCAAAGTACAGTTGATGTGATGGGTGCTGGAGATCCAAGGAAGGTTAAAGGATTTGCAGCCCTTCTTGCTGGTATTCATGGCAGTGATTTTGGAACAGAAGGGAGATATGAGGATGGGGCCATAGCGTGGGAGATGTTCTGAACTCTGTTACCCCCTGAGAAAGGCCCTTCCCTTCTGCAGCTGGCCAGAAAAAAATAATGTTGGAGTTGAACCTTTCTGGTTTGGACTTCAGTAACCCCATGCTCCTCTGGAACTGACAAATGCAGATACTAAAGTAAGTGATTAAACACCTTGTTGAATTTTACTTTCATTTGTCTGCATCTGTTGGGAAAATATAAATGTTCAGTGTCATAAATAGCTAATTTTTAAAAGTAGAATAGATTGGACAAAACAATTGAAACTAAGAAGGCTTAAGATTCTTTCATTCAGTCTTTACTCGGGCAGAATTTCCAATGAAGTGGGCAGTTCAGTAAGGACTGACAGAGAAGTTTATTTCTTTATTTTAGTGAAATTGATCTCTCCAAAAAGTAGGTAAAATAGAAACTCAAACCAAGTTTTTTAATTGCTATCTATTTGCAGAATGACAGTAAGTTCTTCAAGTACATATGCTTGGATAATGGAATTTTTTTAACCCTTCTTTTGAGCAGAAGCAAGGAATAGAAATACTGTCCCATGCATCTTACCCCTTCCGAATGGCATACGCTTTATCTGCACATACCTGCATTTTCTGCTCTTTGAATTCCTTGAGTACTTGTTGGTTTCCCATTGTCTCCATTAGCTACTTAATGAACTAGTCCTGTCTCTTAACTCGTTATCAACTTTTTAAAATTTTTTTTTGTGGCAACAAAGGCAATTGCATTGAAGACTTAAGAAGCATGCAGGGGATTTTTGTCACTCATGAAGGCATGAATTGCCTTTGTAAACTGCTGGTATCAAAGCAGCTTTTCTATTCTGTTTGGACACACCGCGTAGTAGCAGGGGGATGAGAGGCAGCTGTGCTTCAGACCGCATGAGGTAATTTGCAGACACATTTTAATTGCCTTTTAGAGAGCATGAAGGAGTTCCAAATAGTCTAATGAGTTCCAGCAAACACCTGTGAAATGCTTTTAGACCACCATGTAAAACAGAAATTAAGAAAGAAATAAAGCACAAATCTACCATGTATATTCTAATGGAGGTTAGAGAGGGAAAATGTCTTTTCTTAAGTACTCACCACATTCTGTAAGACAGAAATGAAGAAAGCAACAAACCACTCTATGTTTTCATACCAACAAAAAGTTAAAGAGAAAAATTTCAGCAAAGATCTTTGTGGAACAGTTAATACAGGAGCCTTAGGTGAAGAGACTTGTTTGAAGTTGCATTATAAATAGTTTCAATGGATAAATGTATTTTTAATCATTATGATGTAAGTCAGCACAGTAATTATGGTCAGTCATAACTCCTCATGTATGGGCCTCTACCCACTTAAATCAGAGGTGTTCTTGGGTGCTTTTGCTCCTCTGGGGCTTAAAAATAACAGCAGAATCTCATTGCAAAGATCTTGCAAATGATTTAACATTAATTAGATTTATGCCCATGTAGTGTTTTGAATACATTTATTTCTGTTGAAATTGTGAGTTGATAAACTCTGATGATAGTGAATTTGTTGCTTATGTTTTATATTTAACAGTTTAATGGAAATAGTACATGAAATTCACAGTGAAGTTGATCCTTGAGTTGGAGCCTTGGGTTCCATGAGTTATTTACCCACATTATGCTTAAGCTCTATAAAATATAACTTATCACACCTTTCAGGAATGCCATGAGGTTTTGGGTGTGCAAAGACAAGAAAATTTTCAAAGCAGATTACTCAGAGAAAATGTTCAGAAATCTTAAAATATATTCCAGGCCCAATACAATTGCAAGCCCTGTAGAAGATAGACATTGTGGATGTTGTTATGTGATGGCATGTTTTCCAAAATCTATACCGAGACTTTGCAGAAGGAAATATTTCTAAAATTTCTTTCTTCAGCCTTTTAAAAATGCCTAACTACCTTTTTGCCTTAAAGAAATCCAGCAAGTTGATGGAAGTTATAGAAGTTGTACATTAAATATACAGTAGAAGAATATCAATTTGACAAGAAAAAGTATATGTTTGACATTTTGCATTTCATCATTTGAACTTGCAAGACTGATTTGTGGCATGCAATAATGTTGTCTGAGGCCTCTTTGGAAATGTTATAGTTCTCAAATGATGAGACTGCTGAATGTTGGCTTTATAGAGAAAGGAAGGAAAGTTTGCTGTGTGAATGACATGAATGAAATGACAGTTCATCTCTAGAATAAGACATTGTGCTGTGAGGCTGCTGTATCATTACTTCCTTAGCAATGAAAAATTCCATTAAAAATCATCTCTGTCGCACACTTTGGCGTAAGGTATATTCTTCCTCACTGGCAAGGACAAAACTGTTTAGGGTATCAGAGTTGAAGGGAAGAGTTTATATGTACGATGAATGCTGTTGCTTAGAAGAGGTACTAAGTGAGGGGGAAAATGTAGAATACCCATTCCTCTCTTTTGATTAATCCTTCAGATTTAGGAATGTCCTCTTTTCTCTGAGGAAGTTCAGACATGAGTAGGAGATAAATGAGTCCATTTTTCATTTCTGACACAGTAGAAACAGGCTGGAGAAAAAGAAAACCTTTCCCTATCATGTACAAATAATACAGTGTCATAGATCTGGAATTCTTTTTCTGGAACCAACTGTTTTACTTTTCTCCTGCTGTGCAGGGACTAAAGGGGTGCAGAAGAGGAGCATCAAGGAAGCAAGCAGGTAGGATTGCAGTGACATTACGACAGTCAGCGTTAGAACTGGCAGCACAGTGTAAATAGCTGCCAGATAAACTCATAGGGGAATCCAAAAGTCTCAGGCTGCCATGGCAGCATGTGGTGACGTGAGGTCTGAATTAAGGACATTACATAGTAACTACTGAGCAGTCACTCTTTAAAATTACTAATAAACAACAACAAACACTGCAATATCAGGAATAATCTCTTGAAACCATAGAAACTGATGGTGAGCCTCAACCCATCAGTTATCAGTACTTCCAATAAAACCAAGAAGAGTCTAGCCAGAACATGTATTTCTATCAGAAGTAAGATGGCACATCCTCTTTTGTATATTAAAAAGGTCTCTAAGTTTAAGAATGAACAGTGCTTTGGTTTTATGCAGAAAAAGATGTATATTCACCATTGAAAATTATTATAGCTGTAGGAATCCTGTGTCCATACAAAAGTATTTAAGAACAGGAAGTTATAATCAACTCAAAGAATCTTCATGGAAAAAAAATTCTTTGAAAATGGTGTTTTATTGAAAACTCAGTACTTTATAATGAGTAGTTATTTTTTGAAATTTTTAAAGGGAACAGTTCATCTGAATCACTTCAATTCCATTTAATTTCAGTATTAAAATATTTTGCTTGTAATATTGATATATTTTGTTTCATTTATTAATATAATTATTTAATATTATGTATCCTGTATTATATTATGATACCGCCAACTTATTTCTGCTCAGCATTTGAGTCCTTTGATAAAGTTGATTAAAACCTATTTTTTTAAGGTGTTTGCAAAAATGCTGTCTATGATTTAATCATAAAATCCACACTGAGCACTATGGAAATTGCAAATAATAAACTAACATAATAATAGAGATTGCCTGAGAACATTGTGAGTCCTTTAAGTTAAGGCTTCGTAAGGTATGTTTCAGGTACTTCTAACGCAGAAGAACATTGCTAGAAATAAGAATAATAGCTGTGGTTAACCTTTTTATACTCATTCTATCCACATCCACCTCAGTTTCATTTTCCTTTCATTTTTAGCTACTCATTTTGTTTGTTCTTTTTTTCTCTCCTTCCTTCCTTCCTTCCTTCTCTGAGCTTTGAAAAGATTCTAGTCTATGAAGACTGTTCTCTCTGTTCCTGGTTAAGAACTGAGGAACTGTTACGAAAGATTCCTTGCTTTCATCCATACATTTCTTTTGTTTACCCCTTCCTCCTTCTCTGGCATGTCTGAACATCTTCCACTGCTTTTCCTATAGATTTTGTAAAGCATCAGAACACACTTTGCTCCAGCCACGTCTCTTTATAGCTTCCAGAATTTTTACCCTCTTGCTCTATATGCTTTTAAAAGAGCTAAACATTGTGCAAACATTAAAGATAAATAAAAACATTATTCAAAATTTTATTATAATATTATTCTAATTCCAAAGATAAAGATGACCTTGTTTCCTATATAAGACAACTGAAGCAGTGTGAGATTAAATTTTAGTTTTCAAATTGCTATCACTTTGATGTAGCCCATATAAGACATTTTTAGTATGGCTTTTAAAATTATTTAAAATTTACTCATCCTACTGATTTGTGTTGAAGTGTGCCTAGTCATCAGCTCTGGGAATTAGGCTTTCACTTGTCAACTCCCACAATCAAAACATGTTTTTGAAGAACTGGCTGGAAATAGCATAACTCTTGTGAGTAGAAACTATTCCATGTGTGCCAAGGTAAATGTCTTTGGATAGGTTTTATTTTCATGGTGTGCTTCTGGAGGATTGTTGAAGGGAGGACCTTGTGTGGCTTGCACAGGTTGCTCACCACCTCGTGAAGGCAAGGGGTCTGGCACCAGGGTAATCCTCAGATTCTGCAGAAACTCAGATTATCTTCAGGATTCATGGTGGAGGGAGGAGTTGGGGGGTGTGTGGCATCTTTAATGATAAGGTGGTTAACTTTTGATTTCAAAGATAGCCCTTGCCACTTGTTAAGTATTACATTACAGAGATTTTTGGAGAAAGTTAGACTCTGCTTGATTCAAGTTAATTATTTAAATAAATACGCATTTTTCTATCCTAGTATCTTTTAGAGGCAAGTGCTTTATCTCATTATCATCATAAATATCCTGCAACGTTACCAAACACCATTCAAAACCCATTACCTCCTATTGATAATGGTGTTACCTCATTTTAGGATAGCTTGAGGGGTTTCATGCAGCCTGAATCTGCTGAAATACTAAGGAAAGCTTTACATTGGTCTGTGTTTGACAGAAACTTTATGGTGACTTTTGAATATTTTTTTAGTCTGTCAGTGTCAGTGCTTGGACAGTCATAAAGAGACTTAAGGGCTTTCGGTTTAAAAACGGTTGATATCTCCTAGTCATGTTTGTGAATAAAAATAGGAATTTTATTTTTAATCTTCAATTTTCACTTAGTTTTTCCTCTGAAATTAATAGAATCTCTTTCAGGATTTGATTATGGAGAGTAATATACCTACTTGAGAACAGATTTAAACAATGCTGTTAAGTAATTTAAGTTGAAAAAATAAAGTGCTAAATTTGCAGTTTATTAAATATAACAACAGATTTTGCTTGCTCTGGCTGTGCACAGTTTGGGCTGCTCTATGAAAAAAAAAAAAGAAAAAACCCAAACCAAACAAACCAAACCTGAAACAACATGATCTAGAGTGTTTCCTTTATGCCACTAAGGATATTTTGAGTGTCTCAGTTAAGACAGTGTATAACTCTTGTTTCCATTAATCACTACGCTGCAACAGAAGAACAGTCCTCCTTTCAGGAAGAGGCTGGCACTGCTGGCTCTCTAGAGCCTGGGAGTGTGACATTCAGCCTGGAAAAACATCCAACTGATACACTTTTGATAGGTGTTGTCTAGGCTCTCCACTGTTAAGCACTGAAGAACTGCTGTCTTTGAATCCTGGTTTAGCGAATCTCTCTGATCCTGCTAAGGAGCAGGTGTACCTCTTCTACTTCTCAGGACTCATGAAAAGTGGAGATAATTTGGGAGCAGGGAATACTTTTAACTAAAAAGAAGAGCTGAAAAAAAGGAAAATTCACCATTCAGATAGCCTAGTAAAGCCTTAAGTAAGGAAAGTAATCAATGACTAAGCAAAATGTTTCCAGATATTGTATACTTTAAAAAAATAAAAGTATAGCAGTAAAGGATTTGAAGCACAAGGCTCTTAGGAGTATTGGTCTCATAGTGGAGTAAGAAATGGGGCAAATAGATGGAAAAATAAGGTAAAGTAATAACCTGTTTTTATTCTCAGTACTAACCTACATAGTTGCTAGTGAAAGGTGCACAAGACCAGGGGAGGGGGAAGAGGGAGAAGGTCTTAAGCCATATAATAGTGATCTTTAGGTTGATCTAGACACAGCACAATCTATATATGCCTCCTTAAATAAGCTAGAAATTCTTGGTAAGTTACAGTGCATAATTCTAAATCATTAGAACACAGTCCAGAGGTTTGTATATCTCCAAAGAGAGTACAGGGGAAAGCATCTGTTAGAATCAAAATGATATAATTCTTTACAATTTTTTTGCTAGAGTTCATTTTTCTGAATGTGGTAAACTGAGAAAATTTTGCATTACTTGTTATGAACATGCCTCACTTTTTCATTTGCTTCTTTGTTGTGGTCTGTGTGCTATGGAGTCGCCCAAAATCTTAAAGGAATGTAGTAGGAAAGAGGAAAAAAAAAAAAAGCATTTGACCTGCTTTGTTAAAGCATGTTCTCTGTTTGGCTTCCCTCCAGCTAGAATGGATTAGTCTTTCCAGGGCTAAAACCTGGCATCCAAGAAGATCCCCCGTCCATAGTAAAGACAGGGGAACTGAGTCAATGGCACCCAGGGTGTCAGTGAAAAGCTGACAGTTTGGCAAAGGCTTATAGAGGGAGAAAGGTAGAAAACGAAGCAGAAACCATCTGCTTCTCTATACCACGGATGAAACAAACTGCTCTAAGTGATAACTGTATTTGCAGGTCCTTGCCTGTTCATACCTCTTGTCTCCTGACTTTGTAATTATGAGTAATGAACAAATAACGCTTTTTCCTGAAGATCCACATCACTGTCACAGACTCCTGGGAGGAAATCCTTGTGAATGCCAAACCTTGACTGGAACTTGTTGTCACAGACACCATAGGGAAGTTCTGGGGATGCCAAAACCCCAACCGAGACGCCGTCATTAACGTGACTGGGAAGCAGACAGGCGTATTCCCGCACTGGAGAGGGCTTGGATGCTCCAGGGCTCTGCTGAGCACAGCAGTGACACAAAACCAATGTCCTTCTTAGGCTGGAATGGAGGCAGAGAGAGAGAGGCACAGGTCAGAGGAAAGCTGCTGCTATACAGCCAGTCTAAATTAGGAAAAAGACAGAAATATGAATTAGTAATCATTCATCATCTGTAGTAGAGAGTTCAATCATCTGACTTTTTAAAATATTAACAGGTTTCTATAAACAGTCTCTTCTATCACAAACATACATAAAGTTTAGAACAATATTTGAGGATGTGAACCCTCTCCGTCTACATTTTCTTTTGAAAATGTACTATCATTCAGAAGGAAAAAGTAAATGTTGCTAATGCTTTTAGTGAGAGCAGAATAAATGTAGAGAAAATGTTTAGAGATGTTTCGCATTTTTGTCGCAAGGGCTGCTTTTTACCTCTGCATGAAATATTAACAGCTGCAGTACAAGTACAGCTGAACCAAAAGCAAGGTGAATTTTATTTTAATCAAGGTAGAAAATTTGAGCTTTCTAAATTGCACAGGTAGTATTGTAAAATGTTTGTGAAAATAGGTCACTGTAGTGTTTGGAGTCAGACCTCCGCTGGTGGCCTTCCACCACTCAAACTTTTGGAATGTATCATCAAGATTTTACAATGAATTAAGCCAACTCAAAATATAGTCTTATATTGCCCAGAACATAAGCCTCGTACTGGTATGGTCTGTATTGGTATAAAATAAGCTGTCCACATATAGTCCTCTACCCACCATTGATTACCTAATTACACAATCACTCCATCAGTAAATCAGCACAACATCTGTGACCCTCCATGTCACTGCAGTAGCCCCCTCTGAGTCCCCAGGAGCTTTGTCGAGGCGGTTCTGCTGACATAATATATTCATTATCCATTAGATCTGGCACACGCTCTGCAGTGCTCAATTACAAGACAATCGAGCGGAGGGCCTGGTGTCAGCCGATGTAATGACTTTCTGATTATCTGTCTTTAAATGATGAATGAAATGAAAATGTACTATTCAAACCAAATGTAAGATTGCTAAAGACGTTAAATGAAAATTTTACGTATACACTTTATGAAAAGAGGGATGAGGTTAGAGAGTAAGGGTTGCCTAACATTCCAAAATAAATAAGTAGAAATCTTTCCTTAAACCACTGTAAAACCATCTGGTGGAATGATGCTTCCTTCAATGTTGTTGTCTCCTGACCATGCTTTTTATGACCATCTCCAATGGTTTTAGTCTACTAGTAATTTATTGGAATGATTTAATTTTTTTTTTCCCAATTAATTTAATCTTTTACTTTTTTGTCAGAGAGAATTAGTTGCTTGAGTTAACTTTGTGCAGACTAAAGTTGATTAAAATCGAGAGCTGTAATAATGTATTTTTTAATTTTATGATTTATAGGGAAAAATGCTCTATATGAAGTCTATAGCATTTTCTTAAAGAGGTATTTGGAAGCGGCACTCGTGGCTTCCATTTTATCTTCAGATAAGAAGATAAAAGATGTTCATGTTGTGCAATACCAATCTGTAAAACCTTAGATAATGAATGAAGTAGATCACTGCCAGATGTGATTTCTTACATCACAATCTTAAACAGCATGTATCCAAGCCTCAATGAGTAGACTATTATTTCATAGAATAAATATAACCTATCAGTATAGGGAATAATATTTTAACTGAATGGCATCCTTCTGAGTAGACTAAAACAAAATGAGAGTTTTCAGTATATGCCAGGATTATAAATAGATGGGAGATTCATAAACATTTTGCTGTTCAAATAATTATGAAGCAGATGTTTGATGGTACAGTCATTTCTGTCTCTGTTTACATCTTCAGTTATTTTAGTTATAATTGAAAATCCCATAAAGCTGCATGTTGGAGCGCTCTTTGAATCTTACTTAAATTATAGCCTCTCATTTTATACCCTTAAGTTGAGTATTTCAAGCTTTTGAGTGGTGTGCAGCTTTTCTGGGAAATGTAGCTCTATCTTTTCAACCCCTCTGTGTCCAGTTGCAGTGTTATTTTTTTTGGCAGAATACCCTCATGGAAATTATTTGATACTCTTATATGGTGCCCGGATATGATATATGTCCTGATACTTGTCAGCATCCTGATAGCTCCGTTCTAGTACTACTTTTGATGCAAAATTTTTTTGACCTGACATGCACTGTGCATAACTGAATTTTGCTACTTGTAAACCTTGTGTGCCTGTTCTAATAAGACATTACACGAGTAATAAATAAAATTGCCATACAGAAGTCTGTACGGAATGAAAACCAAGAAAGGCAGTAGCAACCCTCTGGAATTTGTAAAAACGTCCAGTTCAGTTATAAAACTTGATGCTGCACAGCAGCTGAAACAAATTTATTTTTACAAATATTCTTCTAATGTTGGAGCTGGAGGGAATAACTAAAAAAATGTGGGTACCTTACTAGTGCTGCATGGTTTATGACAATTTTGTGATTAAACTTTAGACAGAAATGAATCTGAGTTGAAAGAGTCATCTCTAAATGAAAAACTACCCAAAGATTTTGTTGCACTCATATTTGGGGTTGAGTCAGCCCTTTCTAGAAGCAGGAGCATTGAAAAGATTTGTTCTTTTTGTAAAAGAACTTTGGAAACTTCAGTATTCCCCAGAATCTCATTTTGAATACATAAACTTTCTGATCAAAAGCAGAAAAATATGCCAAATTAATATGAGATAGAGAGATGCTGTCAACAGGAAGAGGGACATTCGCTAATTCTAAACCAAGGGGAAAAGTTGCTCTGGGCTGGTCTCAGGAATCCAGATTGATCATACAACCTCATGAAAGGTTGTATGAAACCTCATGAAAGGAAATGGTGGAATCTATTAAATAAGACCTGCTGCTGAAATAATTTTTACAAATATGTTACTATTATTCATACTGTTCATACTATATTAATCATCATCACAGGACCATTCTATGATGGTTTATTTTAATTTTTAAAAATCAAGGACTGATTTTTTTTTTTTTTTTTTAGGTCAGTAAATTCAGTTGATTTGTTTTGTTAGATGGCACAAGAGATGTATGTATGCAAACATTTACTGCCTTTGAACGATAAAGATGTTTCCATCAAATTTAGGTACAATCTCATTCCCCACTGCAAAAAATAATAAAAAAATAAATTAAAAATTTGATATTTTCAGTTGGTTGTAGAACCCAAAGCATAAGAAATGTTGAAGTGTCTGACAAGTAATTCTTGTTTTCTTCATTTAATTTTCTCCACTCTTTCCTCATTGAATATAATCCTTAGCAACTCTGAAGATTTGTAGTATCAGGTAACAAAGCTGGGATAGTGCAGCAGAGTGCAAACCTTACCCTCTTCCTTAAATAGAGGAGAGATGACCTCTAGAAGAATAATGCAATTTAGTGCTGCTCCACTGGATTTACTTCTGTTTGTGCTTGATACCGCAGAGGGGAAGCCGGGCTGCGGGGAGCGTGTCCCGGCTGAGGCGGAGTGGAAGCCGCCAGTGTCCGGCTCCCGGCTCCGACAGGGCCGGCGCCTTGAGGGAGCTTGAGCGAAAAGCGAAATGAACGTGCTTTTTCACTTTTTGTGTGTGCAGGGGAGGGAGTTAATCAAAAAGTAGTGTATCAACGCCAAATTTCACATAAATAGCTGATGTGAAAGAATTGCGCTAGTAGCAGAGAGGAGGAAAGGGTTAGGATACTGTGAAACGGAGGTGGGTTTTTGTTTTCTTGCTGGGCACCCCTCTGTCTGCTGGTGAAGGTCAGGATGTTAATGTGTCTGTGGTAAATGGGCACAGTTAAAGATGTCCAGGATTTACTGGAATAAGCTTTCTACCTTGTCAGAGAAACTGACCTCTCAGCTGGTGAGGCTTAAAGTCTAATGATCATCATATGATGGCACTTACTGCTCAGAGCACAGGCACTGCTCCAACCTAAGATAAATGCAGGTGTTGCCAATACAGCTGGACTTCTACGTACCAGAGCTTCTGCCATTCAGATACACCGAGGCCGGTTGCTTGAGCATTTACTCAAATGCTCAAATGACCCATTACTAGGGAAGCATACAAAGCTGCTAGTAAGGTAGGATTAACTCGACTCTTTGGTGGGGGTAGGGTGGTTAACCTTCTTTTACTGAAGGTAGCTTGCCTTAAAATGCTGCATTTTTTTACCTCGGTCTTCTGTAACTTCCACAAACAAGGCTGTCCGAAGTGGAGCAAATCTGAGAGCATGTAGGCTTAGATTTGCCCGTTCTATGCTAAGGAATGGGCATAAGCATGTTTAGGGATGGAAATATTTGTATAGATCAACGTAATAGAGATGTGAATTCAATTAGGGAAAAGTAGTTATGAAGCTACATATTCTAGCTAGCTATGAAGACTGACCAGACACTGCTAAATTGAAAATATGTCCTTGTATCTAAT